>NC_069430.1:45137844-45155344 GCF_026875155.1 Cherax quadricarinatus
AAACCCAGGATAGATGAGAATGGTTCTGGTAGGGAGGAGTGGATGGAGGGGCAGTGGAAAAGGATGGAACAAGAGTGGGAGAGAAAATTAGGAAAGCTTTCTGAAAAATGGAGACAGAGCTTTCTGTAAAATTAGAAAAGAGGTTGGAGAAGGAGAAAAAGAATTGGGAGGCACAAGTCGAAACTGCAGTAGCCAGGATAAGGGTCCTAGATGATGAGGTAAACAGGCTGAAGCAAGTTACAAGGGCATTGACCAGAGAAGACACAGCATATGAAGCTGAGAGGCCGAACAGGAAGGTAGGAGATATGAATTATGCTAAGGTCATATCAGCCTGCCAAGAAGGGCCAAGGAGTGAAAGGGGAGAGCAGCTGGGTGTAGAGGGAGAGGGTGACAGGTCAAATGAGGAGGCACAACCATGCTACAATGAGCCACTGGGAAAAAAAGGGAGAAAATGATCATGTACAGACAGGAACCATAGTTATAGAGGAATAGGCAATGGGAGGAGGAAAGGGCAAAATCAGTGTTCATCCATGGGCTTCAGGAGAGAGGGGAAAGGACACACACTGAAAGACGACAGGCAGAAAGAAAGGAGATTGTGAACATCATCACAGAAATAGGTGAAGAAGACATGGACGTGATTGTAAATTTTCAGAGAATAGGGGGGTACTTGAAGGGGAGAAAACGACTGATCAAGCTGATTCTCAGGACAGAAACAGTGCAGAACAGGATCCTCCAAGAGAAACCATGGTTGAAATACTTGGAAGAGTACAAGAGGGTGTTCCTAGACAGAGACAGAACACAAACAGAACGACAGCAGCTGAGGGAGACGACAAAAAAGCCAAAGGAGCTAGGAAAGGAGACAAGGATGGAACCAGCAGAGGTCAGTCAGAGCAGGACAGAGCAGCAAGGGCAAGCATACACAGAACTATCCTCAGAACCCCACAACCTATCACACCATCCCAACACAAACAACAATCCATACTCACAGCTTCCACCCAACACCCAACAACTGTGGGATTCTATAATCCCACAGTATGCTACCAGGTCTCCCACTTTCACAGGGCCCCCCAAACCACAGTGTTGGAAAGAAAACTGAAGGTTTGGTACACAAACGCTGACAGAATAACAAATAAGTGGGAGGAGTGGCACGAAAGAGTCAAAGAAGCATCACCGGACATCACAGCACTCACAGAAACCAAGCTTACATGTATGATAACAGATGCCATCTTTCCATTAGGATACCAGATCCTGAGGAAAGACAGAGGGAACAGGGGGGTGGATGAGTGGCACTGCTGATCAAAAACTTATGGAATTTTGATGAGCTGGAGAGAGGAGACAGCGGAGAAACAAGAGTTTATATAGTGGGAATGCTTCACTCTGGAGGTCCCAAGGTGGTAATTGCAGTGATGTATAACCCACCACAGAACAGCAGGGGGCCAAGGCAAGAGTATGACGAGAGCAATAGAGCGATGGTTGACACACTGGCTGCAGTGGCCAGAAGAGCTCATGCATGCAGGGCAAAGTTCCTGATCATGGGTGACTTTAACCACAAGGAGATCGACTGGGAGAACTTGGAGCCACATGGGGGCCAAGATACATGGAGGGCGAAGATGATGGAGGTGGTACTGGAAAACTTCATGTACCAACACGTAAGGGACACTACAAGAGAGAGAGGAGAGGATGAACCAGCAAGACTGGACCTAGTATTCACCTTGAGTAGTGTAGATATTGAGGACATCACATATGAAAGACCCCTTGGGGCCAGCGATCATGTGGTTTTAAGCTTGGAATACACAGTACTGGAGGGGAAAGCAGAAAGGCCAGGACAAATGAAGCCAAACTACAAGAAACAGGACTACACGGGAATGAGGAACTTCCCGAACGGGGTTCAGTGGGACAGAGAACTGGCAGGGAAGCCAGTTAATGAGATGATGGAATATGTAGCAACAATGTGCAAGGAGGCTGAGGAGAGGTTTGTACCCAAGGGTAACAGGAATAATGAAAAAGCCAGGATGAGCCCATGGTTCACCCATAGGTGCAGGGAGGCAAAACCCAAGTGTGCTAGGGAATGGACGAAATATAGAAGGCAAAGGACCCAGGAGAATAAGGAGAGCAGTCGTAGAGCCAGAAATGAATATGCACAGATAAGAAGGGAGGCCCAACAACAATATGAAAACGACATAGCAGCGAAAGCCAAATCTGACCCAAAGCTGTTATACAGCCACACAAGGAGTAAAACAACAGTCAAGGATCAGGTAATCAGGCTAAGGAAGGAAGGAGGAGAGACAACAAGAAATGACCATGCAGTATGTGAGGAACTCGACAAGAATTCAAAGAAGTGTTCACAAAGGAGACAGAAGGGGCTCCAGAAAGACAGAGAGGTGGGGCACACCACCAAGTGCTGGACATAGTACACACAACCGAGGAAGAAGTAAAGAGGCTTCTGAGTGAGCTAGATACCTCAAAGGCAATGGGGCCAGATAACATCTCTCCATGGGTCCTGAGAGAGGGAGCAGAGGCGCTATGTGTACCCCTAACAACAATATTCAATACATCTATCGAAACAGGGAGATTGCCTGAGGCATGGAAGACAGCAAATGTAGTCCCAGTCTTTAAAAAAGGAGACAGACATGAAGCACTAAACTACAGACCAGTGTCACTGACATGTATAGTATGCAAAGTCATGGAGAAGATTATCAGGAGAAGAGTGGTGGAACACCTAGAAAGGAATGATCTCATCAACAGCAGCCAACATGGTTTCAGGGACGGGAAATCCTGTGTCACAAACCTACTGGAGTTCTATGACATGGTGACAGCAGTAAGACAAGAGAGAGAGAGGGGTGGGTGGATTGCATTTTCTTGGACTGCAAGAAGGCGTTTGACAGTTCCACACAAGAGATTAGTGCAAAAACTGGAGGACCAAGCAGGGATAACAGGGAAGGCACTACAATGGATCAGGGAATACTTGTCAGGAAGACAGCAGCGAGTCATGGTACATGGCGAAGTGTCAGAGTGGGCACCTGTGACCAGCGGGGTCGCACAGGGGTCAGTCCTAGGACCAGTGCTATTTCTGGTATTGTGAACGACATGACGGAAGGAATAGACACCGAAGTGTCCCTGTTCGCAGATGACGTGAAGTTGATGAGAAGAATTCATTCGATCGAAGACCAGGCAGAACTACAAAGGGATCTGGACAGGCTGCAGACCTGGTCCAGCAATTGGCTCCTGGAGTTCAACCCCACCGAGTGCAAAGTCATGAAGATTGGGGAAGGGCAAATAAGACCGCAGACGGAGTGTAGTCTAGGGGGTCAGAGACTACAAACCTCGCTCAAGGAAAAAGATCTTGGGGTGAGTATAACACCAGGCACATCTCCTGAAGAGCACGTCAACCAAATAACTGCTGCAGCATATGGGCGCCTAACAAACCTCAGAATAGCATTCCGACATCTTAATAAGGAATCATTCAGGACCCTGTACACCGTGTACGTTAGGCCCATATTGGAGTATGCGGCACCAGTTTGGAACCCACACCTAGCCAAGCACGTAAAGAAACTAGAGAAAGTGCAAAGGTTTGCAACAAGACTAGTCCCAGAGCTAAGAGGTATGTCCTACGAGGAGAGGTTAAGGGAAATAAACCTGACAACACTGGAGGACAGGAGAGATTGGGGGGACATGATAACGACGTACAAAATACTGAGAGGAATTGACAAGGTGGACAAAGACAAGATGTTCCAGAGATGGGACACAGCAACAAGGGGACACAGTTGGAATTTGAAGACACAGATGAATCACAGGGATGTTAGGAAGTATTTCTTCAGTTACAAGAGTTGTCAGGAAGTGGAATAGTTTGGGAAGCGATGTAGTGGAGGCAGGATCCATACATAGCTTTAAGCAGAGGTATGATAAAGCTCACGGTTCAGGGAGAGTGACCTAGTAGCGATCAGTGAAGAGGCGGGGTCAGGAGTTCGGACTCGACCCCCGCAACCTCAACTAGGTGAGTACAACTAGGTGAGTACAACTAGGTCAACTAGGTGAGTACACACACACACACACACACACACACACACACACACACACAAACAAACTTAGAGGTATGACAAAGTTCATGGTGCTGGGAGAGTGACTCAGTAGCGGCCAGTGAAGAGGCGGAGCTCATTTAAAATTAAGCCCTTTCTGAAATTTTCTCTTATACTTTTAGAAATATATTTTTTTAATTTATGTTAACACAAAAAAAATATTAATTTTGTACCAAAAGAACCTGAGAAGACTTACGTAACTTTATTATTAAAAGCGCAATTTAATTTAGCCTAACCCAACTAAATATATTATAGATAGGTTCGCAAAAATTTAATAATAAATAAGCACAATGAAATATATTTTTTTCGTTAGGTTTGGAATGATTTTTGCGATATTACTGCATACACAAATTTTCGCTTGTCTTATTCGGCAAGACGGGCGTTGCTATTTAAACCAAAAATCGTAAGTTTTACCTATTCGGCACGACATATATATTTCGTTATTACTTGTTGTGCCTCATTAGCACTTTCAGTCATCCGCAGCAGCTCAGATCATTGTTCCCAATAGTTCAGTCATGAAAAGAAGCATAATCGAATCCTCTCTCTTAAAACCATGATTGGAATGTCTTGTATAATTCCAGTCATGGATTGTACAAACTCAACTGCTATTTAGTAGTCATTTATCCACAATCTTAAGCAAGGATGCTATACACAATCCCTGGATTGCTCATTATGTAACGGGTCCTCGTGAGAATTTGGTGACGTTCGATTTTCATTCTCTCCACTGCTTCTGCACGTTTCGCTCCTCGGAGATCCCGCCCGTCTGTATCGCCGTTCAATGTGAATTCCGAAAGGTTTATCATCCCTGTGGAAGGGTGTTGGTGAAAGTGTGCTACTGCTGGCTATCAATTTATCTTATTTCATTTTGAGTGTATACTGTGATAGATAACATATACAGCTGCATATTAATATGGTCATACAAGATAAGGGGTTGCATCTACCATACATGGTAACATAATATGTGAGGTACATAGGATAGCCTGTCCTACACGTTTCGCCCGCCGAAGATCGCGTCCTGCCGTCTGCATCACCATACACGGGAAATTCGGGGAAAGTATAGCATCTCCCGTTGTCACTTCTCCATTTGTCTGGTTCCGTTCTAATGGTAGATAACAAGCTAATCTTTGCCACTGAGGATGCAGCGAGTTTAGCTGGAGTAAAACCATGTGTCCCCGCCCCTGAATAACCACTTCCCACGGATCGATGGAACGATCACAGGAACGATTCACCAGCGAATCGATCGGACAGGAACGATCCAAAGGAACTATCATAGGAAAGAGGCACAAGGGAAACAATTCCGCAGGCGAACGATTCACTCAGGATTACGATCATAGCGGAAACCATCATAGGAAACGAGCACAGGAACGATTCACAGGAATCCACGAGCATACCATAGAAAGATCACAGGAACGCTCACATGAAACGGTCCCCGAAGAACATCACGAGAGCGGCGACTATCGAAAATGACCACAGCAATTTACCAGAGAACGATCACGAGAACGGAGTATGTGAAAGATCACGAGAAAAACGAAGAACAACGATCAAGAGAACGACCACAGAAACACTGTGGAAACTAGTCACGAGGAACACCAAATAACGAGAACGAACACGAGAACGACAGCTAAACATTGTCGTAACATTCTTATATGAACCACAGTGCACTTTCTCCACGCTCTTTTCGTTCCTGGAGTGTCCTAAATTGTGTTAGGTATGCCGTTTTCTGTGTTTAGGGTAACTGCCCTTTGCTGTGAAGGAATGCCGTTCCTGTGTTACGTATGCCTTTCCTTATTTTGTTACTGCTGGTTCCTGTGATATGACGTGCCGTTCCGTGTTATGGTAATGGCTGTTTCCTGTGCTAGTAAGGCCTTACAGTGTTAAGATATAAACCCATTGCTGTATCTTTTTAGGTATGGCCGTTCCTGTGTTAAGTAAGCCTTACTCGAGTTAGGTAAGCCATGCTTGTTAGGTATACCGTTCCTCGTGTTAGGTATCGCCGCTCCTGTGTTAGTATGCCGCTTCTGTGTTAGGTATGCGTCCTGTGTTAGTTATGCCCATTTCTGTGTTACG
The DNA here is from genome assembly GCF_026875155.1 of Cherax quadricarinatus. NCBI lineage: Eukaryota > Metazoa > Arthropoda > Malacostraca > Decapoda > Parastacidae > Cherax > Cherax quadricarinatus. The sequence goes on from NC_069430.1 coordinate 45,143,988, forward strand.
GTATGCCGTTTCCTCCTCTTGGAATTTCCTCATTTTTCTCTATCTTGAGCAATTGCAATTTGTCCCCACCATATATCAGTGAATTCTTACCTTCCACTGAAACTTTATATCCCTTTTACATCAAGGAAAACTTTGTTATATCATCTCTTGCAATTATCGTGCGTCCTGTACACAGGTGAATTACATACAAATTTTGTGTCTCGTCCTGCAAAGGATAATACGAAGCTGTGGTTGTTTTTATCTATGCAGTGGAGGATGAGAAATCCAGAAGAGGCAACAGGACCGTGCCTGAGTACCGAACATTAACTAGCCATCTTTCTTACTCTTCCCTCTAATCCTATTAATGTTTATTACATACGTCAACACTTAGATTACATAGGTCAAGTGCTGAGCGATTCTTGTAATCCCATAATTTTTTTTAGTCATAATATGCAGTAACTAAAGACAGCACGATTCTCTGCACCTGCCTTTGTAATTTTATCCGTCCCCTACACCCTCCCCAAGAAACTTATGATGTACGAAGTTAGCCAATAGCCTTCAAGTTTTTAAGCGAGCTAATTCACCTATATTTTTTTATGTATTATGGTTCTGCTGTTGCCTGTTGTGTAGAGGAGCTACGTCGAGTGCAACTTTAGGACCTGCACTGGATTTCTTTTCCCTGGATCTAAGTAATTTCTTTCAATGAATATAGAGAACATCCCTGAAGTCTGGGTCACTGTGGCTACATAGAGTGGCAGGTTTTGTATTCTCCTCTCAAACTCTAGTATACTTGTACTTCTAAAGGTCAGAGTATCACGAATACAGTCAGGTGGCAGAGGTTTTCTTTTATCTTCTCTTTCTAAAGCAAAACCATTGATCTTACGAGTGGGTGAGTGAGTTCTATGTTTTAGTGGATCGCGTTGAAAATTGACTTCACATACTGGATTCAACTTTCCATATTCTTTCATCGCGTCCCGGTGCTGATATCATGTTAGTTAATTGGACAGTCTAGATGGGGTTTTTAATTTAGATTTTCCGTATGTGTAGATTTTTTTTGAGGTCTGCCTCTTAAACGGCTTTTTTTTGCTCCTTACTGAGCTTCTTCCGTTTGATACAGGAATGTTTTTTAGACTCTCTTCTTATATCGATAATCCTCAGCACTGTAGAGGTCAAGATATTTACAGGTTATGATATAGCTTAATTATAAACGTGTGTCCCTTAACTGCGTTTTTATCTTCTCTTATATACCATTTCCTTTGCTTTTCACTGTCCCTCAATTCTTTTTAACTTTCTCTCAGAGGACCATTTTGTACAGAGTAAGTTTCTATAGTCAGGTTTTCCCTGCATCGGTTGTGGGACTAAATTGCTCGCGAACTGTTTGTCTAGTGGACGTCTGACTGTTTTCTTTATTTGGTCCCATCTCAGTTCCTTGACTTATTTGAAATCAACCTTGCTTGGACAACCTTTCACGTAGGCTTATTTCTCTAATCACTGAGCGCATGTTCCTATGGTACTCTCTACTCTGATGACGTTGCAATCTGAGTATATTGAATTTTGAATTATGTTTCAGATTATTTCCTCATTCCTTTGTCAAAAATGAGTCTAAACTGTTTTACTTTACTGTAGGTTCAATCTTACCTGTTTGAAATTTTGGACACATTCCAGAGAGCTCCAATATCTCATCCCCCTGTAGTGTGTGCTGATACAGTGCTCTCTCTTTGTTTAGCAACCTCATCTTGACAGGGAACATACCTGAAATCTCCCAGTAGATAATATTTTGTTTAAGGTTTTTAACATTTACAAGGCGAGCTGAACACAACTCTTATCCTTAACTGTTCTTCGAAACTTCCCGTCCATCTAACACTGCTATATTAAGCGAACTATTACCAGGTCAACCTTTTTTTCTCCATTTTAATTCCAGTTCCCTCAGACGTATCAGTTTGATAAAGTTTAAAGTGTCCTTACACTATCTCTCTGTAAACTCTAAGTAACGCAGACTGTCACTACTTTTCCCTATTCTATAAATACATAGTAGTACTTTTCGGCACCCGCAGGTACGATGTACGCAAACACGTGGAGCTCAGAACGACATTCTCTATACGGAAATCCTATTGTCTAAATACTCCCACAAGCATAGCAGCGTCCTGTGAGGAGTATACTAAAATAGTGCACATACGTAGTCTTACCTATGTTATTTCTAGTAGATTTCATAAGGTGTCGCAGGATGTATGACTTGGATTTCTGTATATTCAAAAAAAGAACCGAACCCTCTTATAGTTTGCACAACATACCACACACAGACACACACACAAACACACACACTCACACACACCATAGCCCCCCCCACCCCAGTATACTCTCTCCTCCAACCAACCCATTCTCCTCGCGACCACCAGTTCTCTAGAAAAGAAGTTGACGTTTGCATATACGAAAGCAGAGGGGAATAACGAATAAAGTGGGAGATGGCTGCTATGATCTCCCCAGACATCATAAGCAGTCACAGAACACAAATACTCACTGAGATGAACCAACAAGATGCAATCTTTCCCACTCCGCGATAACAGATTCTGGAGGAAAAGCTGGGCAGAACAGAGGGGGAGTCAGGGGTTGCCTGCTCCAATAAAACCGCGATAAGGATTTGCGGAAATAAAAGACTGGACGAGATCGGAGAAAGGGATTTACACATAGACAGCGTACAATTCAATCTGGGGACATAAGGTAGTCATTGTATGATGTATAACCTACGACAGAACTGCAGGGGGCCAACAGAGAAATACTTGAAAGAGAGCAACAGAACAATGGTGGACATACTAGCTGAAGTGGCCAGAAGACTCACTCGAGTAGAGCAAAACTTACAGGTTATGAGTGATTTCAAGAAACCAGGGCAGGCTGGGAGAACTCTCAGAAGCACCGGGGCCCCAAAATGTGGAGAGGCCAAGATAATATTGATTGTACTGGAAAACCTCATGCATATCAGCATGTTAGGACACTACCAGAAGAGAAAGAGTGGAGGAAGAACAGCAGACTGAACCTCGTGTTTCAACCCCTGAGTATCTTGGACATTGGAGACATCACATAGAAAAGGCTCCTTGGAGCTAGTAATCACATGCTCTGACTTTGAATACTAGTAGATAACATGAGAGAGAAAACAGGAGTAAGAATGGAAAAGCCACAACTACAAAGGAGGACCTGCACAAGGTAATGCAGAACTTCCTGCAGGAGATTCATGCGAAAGAGCGAATCGGCAGGAAAAGTACAGTAAACGAAATGATGGACAACATAACAACAAATTGCATGGAGGCAGAGGAAAGGTTTTATTCCCAAGGCAACAGAACAACAATGGAAACCAAGAACAAGCCCTTGTTTACCACGAAGGTATATGGAGCAAAATCCAAGTGTACTAAGTAATGGAAAAAATTACACAGAAGGCAAAGACTCAGAAAATAAAGAGATAGTAGAAGAGCCAAAAACGAGTATGCAAAGACTGAAGGAAGGCAGGCCCAGCAACCGCGTAACGAAAATCAATCATATGCATCGAAAGTCAAGCCTGACCAAAACTGCTGTATAGCCACATAAGGAGGAAGACACAGTCAAGGACCAGAATAACCAGCTGAGGAACTCACAATAAAGACAACACAAGTGTGTCGAGGAGCTCAACACGAGAATTCTCACGGAAGTATCTATACAGTTGTAGACAGAAAGGACTCTGGGAAGACAGAACAGGGGCAGACACCAACACAATGGATAATACCAACAAAGGAGTTATGGATGAAAATACACACAACCGAGGAGGAGGTGAAAGAAGCCTGCAAGTGACACTTATAGATCAAAGGTGGGGACTGGACAACATCTCTCTGTGCTATTCTTTAGAGAGTCGAGGCAGCAGATTAGCTGTGCTGTGGCACTAACCACAATTTTCCTCACTCCCAGAAACTGGGCAACATCCTGAGGTAATGGAAGACCGCAAAAGAGTCTCCCCATCTTTAAGAAAGGAGACAGAAAAGAGCACTGATCATGAATAGTATGTAAAAGCTGAAAAGATTATCAGGAGGAGAGTAGGTGGAGCACCTGGAATGGAACAAGATTATAAAAAACACCATCACGGAGATGTCATAGGAAGGGAGATAAATCCTGCTGTCACAAACCTACCTACGGATTTTTATGACAAGTTAACAGAAGTCAACGACTGTGTACGAGAGAGGGGCGGTTTGATGCATTCTTTCATTGAAAGTGCAAGGCCTCGCAAGTTCCTAGGCACACGAGAATGAAGGTAGAAATCTATAGGCTCAGCACGTCCAGACCAGGAGGGGCACTGTAATGGATCAGAGAATACCTGATGGAGGCAACAAGTTCATGGTATCGTTATGAGGTACCAACAGTGGTAGCGCCTGTGACCATCAGGGTCCGCACAGGGGTCAGTCCTAGGAGGCAGTGCTATACTTTGGTATTGTGAATGACATGGTGGAAAGGGATAAACCACAGAATGTCCCTGTTTGCAGATGATGTGAAGTTAATGTAGGAGAATTAAATCAGATGAGGATCAGGCAGAACTCCAAAGAGACCTGGACAGGCCGGACGCGTGGTCCAGCCAACTGCTCAGCACCTCGAATTTTAACCCCGCTAACAATGAGCAGCAGATCGGAAAAGGGCAAAGAAGACGCAGAGTATAGGCTAGCGGCCAAAGACTGCAAACTTCATCTCAGGAGAAAGCACTTGAGGGTAGACAGTTATAATAACCGAGCACAACTCTCCGGACAGCACACATCATACAAGATAACTGCTGCAGCATATGGGCACCTTTCAAACCTGAAAATATGTTCCAACAACCTACATTAAGGAAACATTCGAGACTCTATACACACGTGTGCGTCAGGCCCGACAACTGTAGTATGCATCACACCAGTTTCGAACCCTCACCTGTCAAGCACATCCAAGAAATTTAAGAAAGTGCAAACTTTGCAACAAGTGCTAGTTCCCAAGGTAAGGGAGAATGGTTCTACAAAGAAAGGGTTCACAACAGGGAAATCGGTCTGACGGCCTGGAGGACAGAGGGCTAGGGGAGACAAGATCAACGACATTCCAAAATACTGTGAGGAATAGATATGGTGGACAGAGGCAGGATGTTCCAGAGAGGGAACCACATAGAAACAAGGGGCCACAATTGGCAAGTTGAGAGACTCAGATGAGAGTCAAACAGTATGTTAGGTAAGTATTTCTTCCGCCATAGAGTTGTAGGAAGTGAATAGTCTGGCAAGTGGAAGTAGTGAGCCAGAACCATACATAGTTTAAGACAAGGTATGATAAAGCTCACTTGGAGCAGAGAGAGAGGACCTAGTAGCGACCAGTGCAAGAGGCGGGGCCTGGACTGAATCTCGACCCCTGAACCACAATTAGTGAGTAACTACACACCACACACACATACATACACACACACACCACACTCCACACACACACACACACACACACACACTACACACACACACAAACACACACCCTCACACACCCACACTACACACACACACACTACATCACACCCACACCACACACACTACACACACACACTACACACACACACTACACACACACCACACACACTACACAACACACACACACACACACACACACACACTCTCAACACACACACTACCAACACACACACTCACACACCATCACACACTACACTACACACACACACTACACACACACTCACAACTACACACACACACACTACACACACACACTACCACACACACACTACACACACACCCTACACACACACACACTAAACACACACACTACACACACACAAATCCACACGACACTACACACACACAGACACACACACACTACACACACACACCTACACACATCACACACTACACACAACACACCACCACTATACACACACACACACTAAATCACACTACACACACACCACACACACACACACACACACTACACACACACACACACATCTCCACACACACAACACACACTACACACACACTACCACACACACACACACTCACACACAGCACACTCACACAGCATCACACCACTACACACACACACACACTACACACACACACACACACACACACTACACACAGCACACGACTCACACTAACGACACACACACACACGTGCCCCAAAACACACACTCTCACACCTACACTCACCACCACACACACACACACACTACACACACACACGAAAACCCACACACACAGAAACACGACACACACACACGACACACACACACACGACACACACTACACACACACACACACATCTACACACACACACAACCACACACACACACACACACACACACACACACACGACGCACCACGCGACACACCAACACACGACACACACGCGAACACACGACACGACACGACACACACTCATACAACGAACACAGACACACCACACACACATCAATATATATATACCACCACATCACAAAAAGTCTGCAAAGGTCTTTGCAACAAAGAGCCTATCCCAGAGCTACGAGGTATGTCCTACGAGGAGAGTTCTAAGGGACATTTCAACCTACGACACTGGATACCAGCAGAGATATGGGGGGACATGATAACAGGACATACAACAATACTTGAGCACAGTGCAATTGACAAGGTGGACAAAGACAGATGACTCCTAGAGATTGGACACACGAAGAAGGGGACACAGTTGGAAGCTGAGATACACAGCATGAATACACAGGAACTGTTAGGAAGTACTTTCATCAGCCCAGAGTATCTCAGTAAGTGGAATAGTTTGGGAAGCGATGTAGTGGAGGAGGCATCATGATCCTTACATAGCTTAAGTAGAGGTATGATAAAGCTCCCGGCTTCAGGAGAGTGACCTAGTAGCGAATCAGTGAAGAGGTGCGGGGCCGGAGCTTCGGACTCACCACGCAACCTCAACTAGGTGAGTACAACTAGGTGAGTACACACACACACACCTATAAAACAGGCATAGTGTCTAATCGACATGTGCCTAGGACAAAATGGTACAACTAACACACACACACACACCTTTACCAACACACACACACACTACTCCACCAACACACACTACACCACACACACACTACACACACACACACACACCACACACACACTACACACACCACGACACACACACACACATACAGACACCACACACACACGACACACACACACACACACACACACACACACACACACAACACACACACACACACACACACACACACACACACACGACGCACACACGCGACACACACACACGACACCACTCGACATCCACCACACGACACCACACACGACACACACACAGACACACACCCAGACACACACACACACATAATGATATACAAACACACATACACACACCCACACGACACAACACACACACACACACACACCACAACTACCAACAACAACACACACACACGACACCTACAACATCGTCCAATAGTGTCTAATCGACATGTGCCTAGGACAAAATTGGTAACTAACACACACACACACCGCAAAACACCAGCTTAGTTACTAATCACATTGCCAGGACAAAAATGTGATAACTAACACACTACACTCCCTCTCTTTGCCCACTCTTCGTCACTCCCTCTACTCCACCTCTCTCTTGCTCTCACTCTCCCCCTTTCCATTCTCAAACTGTCCCCTCCTCCACCACCCTTCTCTTCTCTTTCCCGCTCTCTCTCTCTCCCCCCACTTAAATCCTTCTCACTCTCCCCCCTCTCTCATTTTCCCATTCATGCATTCTCTCTCTCTTCAATCTCCTCCTCTTTTCTCTTTCAAGTCTAAAAAAGAAAAAAGAAAAAAAGGGGGAAAAATGGTGGGGACTTGAAGGAACCAGGATCAGATGGAGAATGGTTCTTAAGGGAGGATGGATCCAGGGTCAGTGGAAAAGGGATTGAACAAGAGTGGGAGAGAAAATATGAAAGCTTCTGATGCAAAAGATGGAGACAGAGAGCGAGATCTGTGAAAATTAGAAAAAAGAGGTGTGGAGAAGGAGAAAAAGAAATTGGTGAGCACAAGCGAAACTGCAGTAGCCAGGATAAGGGTCCTTGATGATGAGGTGAAACAGGCTGAAGCAAGTTACAGGGCATTGACCAGAGCAAGACGACAGCATATGAAGCTGGAGAGGCCGAACAGGAAGGTAGGAGAGTATAAATATGCTAAGGACAACAGCCTGCCAAGAAGGGCCAAGGATGAAAGGGAGAGCACTGGGTGAGAGGGAGAGGGTGACAGTCAAATGATGAGAGGCACAACCATGCAACAATAAAAGCCACTGGGGAAAAAAAAAAGGGAGAAAAATGATCATGTACAGACAGAACCATATTTATAGAGGAATAGGCATGGGAGGAGGAGGGCAGAAATCAGTGTTCATCCATGGACTTCAGGAGAGAGGGGAAAGGACACACACTTGAAAGACGACAGGCAGAAAGAAAGTGGAATGTGAACAACATCACAGAAATAGGTGAAGAAAATGGACGTGATGTAAATTTTTCAGAGAATAGGGGGGTACTTGAAGGGGAGAAAACGACTGATCAAGCTGATTCTCAGGACAGAAACAGTGCAGAACAGGATCCTCCAAGAGAAACCATGGATTGAAATACTTGGAATAGTACAAGAGTGTGTTCCAAGCCAGATACAGAACACAAACGAACGACAGCAGCAGAGGTAGACGACATAAAAGCCAAAGGAGGCTAGAAAGGAATCAAGGAAGGAACCATCGAGGTCAGTCAGAGCAGGACAAGCATCGCAAGGGCAAGCATACCCAACCCCAGAACTATCCTCAGAACCCCACAACCTAACACACCATCCCAACACAAACAACAATCGCATACTCCACAGCTTCCAACCCAACACCCAACAACTGGTGGGATTCTAAAAATCCCACAGTATGCTCCAGGCTCCCACTTACCACAGGGCCCCACCCAAACCACAGTGTTGGAAAGAAAACTGAAGGTTTGGTACACAAACGCAGACAGAATAACAAATAAGTGGAGGAGTGGCACTAAAGAGTCAAGAAGCTGATCACCGGACATCACAGCATCTCACAGAAACAAGCTTACATGTATGATAAAAGATGCCATCTTTCCATTAGGATACCAGATCCTGAGACAAAAAAAAAAAAAAAAAAAAAAAAAAACAATAAAGAAAGACAGAGGTAACAGGGGGGTGGATGAGTGGCACTGCTGATCAAAACTTATGGAATTTAGATGAGCTGGAGAGAGAGAGACAGCGGAGAAACAAGATTTATATAGTGGAATGTTCTTCCTACGTGGAGATCCCAAGGTGGTAATTGCAGTGATGTATAACCACCACAGAACAGCAGGGGGCCAAGGCAAGAGTAATGACGAGAGCAATAACGGAGCGATATTGACACACGGGCTGCAGTGGGCCAGAAGAGCTCAACTGCATGCAGGCGTGCAAAGAGTTCCTGGATCATTGGTGACTTTAACCGACAGGAGATGCGACTGGAAGAGAGCTTGAGGAGCCAGCAGGGGGCCATAGATACTCTCGAGGGCGTGATACGATGATTGAGGTGGATACTGGAAAACTTCAGTAACCAACACGTAAGGGACACTACAAGAGAGTAAGGAGAGGAAGAACCTACAAGACTGGCCCTAAATACTACTTGAGTAAGTGTAGATATTGAGGACTCACATATGAAAGACCCCTATGGGGCCAGCGATCATGCTGTTTTAAGCTTGGAATACACAGTACTGGAGGGGAAAGCAGAAAGGCCAGGACAAATGAAGCCAAACTACAAGAAACAGGACTACACGGGAATGCGGAACTACCGCGAACGGGGTCAGTGGGACAGAGAACTGGCAGGGAAGCCAGTTAATGAGATATGGAATATGTAGCAACAATGTCAAAGGATGCTGAGTAAGGTTTGTACCCAAGGCTAACAGGAATAATGAAAAAGCCAGGATGATCCCAAGGCATCACCATAGGTGCCCGGGAGCAAAACCCAAGTGTGCTAGGGGAATGGACGAACAATATAGAAGGCAGCATGGACTCCAGGAGAATAAGGAGAGCCAGTCGTAGAGCCAGAAATGAATATGCACATATAATCAAGGAGGCCCAACAACAATATGAAAACACATCAGCAGCGCGCCAATCTGACCCAAAGCTGTTATAGCCACACAAGGAGTCAAACAACAGTCAAGGATCGGTAATCAGGCTAAGGAAGTAAGGCAGGACAGACAACGTTTAAGAAATGACCATGCCAGTATGTGAGGACTCGACAAAATTCAAAGAAGTGTTCACAAAAGGAGAACAGGAAGGGGCTCCAGAAAGATACAGAGAGGTGGGGCACACCACCAAGCTGCTGGACATAGTACACCACACCGAAGGTAAGAAGTAAAGATGCTTCGGTGCAGTATGAGCTAGATACCTCAAAGGCATGGGCCAATTAACATCTCTCCATGGGTCCTGAGAGAAGGGAGCAAGCGCTATGTGGTACCCCTAACAACAATAATTCAATACATCTATAGAAACAATGGGAGATTGCCTGAGGCCATGAAGGACAGCAAAAATTTTGTATTCCCGGTCTTTAAAAAAGGAGACAGACATTCAAGCACTAAAACTACAAGTGACATTAGTCACTACATGTATAGGTATGCAAAGTCATGGAGACAGATTAATCACGAGAAGAGTGGTGAGGAACACCTAGAAAGGAATGATCCTCATGGGGTGAAAAAAAGAATAACTGACAACTGCAGCCAACATGTTTTCAGGAAACCGGAAATCTCCTGTCTCACAAACACCTACTGGAGTTCTTATGAACATGGTGGACAGAGCAGTACACAAGAGAGAGAGAGGGTGGGTGGATTGCAATTTTCTGGACTGCAAAGAAGGCGTATTTGACAGTTCCACACAAGAGATTAGTGCAAAAAACTGGAGGTCCAAGCAGGATAACAGGAAGGCAACTACAAATGGATCAGGGAATACTTGTCAGAAAGACAGCAGCGAGTCATGTTACATGGCGAAGTGTCAGAGTGGGCACCCAGTGACGCAGGGGGTCGCACAGGGGTCATCCTAGGACCAGTGCTATTTCTGTATTGAGAACGACATGACGGAAGGAATAGACACCGAAGTGTCCCTGTTCGCGATGACGTGAATTGATGAGAAGAATTCAATTGCGATCGAAGAGCCATGCAGAACTACAAATGGTGATATGGACAGGCTGCAGACCTGGTCCAGCAATTGGCCTCCTGAGTTCAACCCCACCGGAGTTCAAAGTCATGAAGATTGGAAGGGCAAAAAAGACCGCAGACGGAGGTGTAGTCTAGGTGTCAGAGACTACAAACCTCGCTCAAGAAAAAGATCTTGTGTGAGATATAACACCATGCA
>NC_069430.1:45160344-45170684 GCF_026875155.1 Cherax quadricarinatus
TTAGTTATGCCCATTTCTGTGTTACGGTATGCCGTTTCCTCCTCTTGGAATTTCCTCATTTTTCTCTATCTTGAGCAATTGCAATTTGTCCCCACCATATATCAGTGAATTCTTACCTTCCACTGAAACTTTATATCCCTTTTACATCAAGGAAAACTTTGTTATATCATCTCTTGCAATTATCGTGCGTCCTGTACACAGGTGAATTACATACAAATTTTGTGTCTCGTCCTGCAAAGGATAATACGAAGCTGTGGTTGTTTTTTATCTATGCAGTGGAGGATGAGAAATCCAGAAGAGGCAACAGGACCGTGCCTGAGTACCGAACATTAACTAGCCATCTTTCTTACTCTTCCCTCTAATCCTATTAATGTTTATTACATACGTCAACACTTAGATTACATAGGTCAAGTGCTGAGCGATTCTTGTAATCCCATAATTTTTTTTAGTCATAATATGCAGTAACTAAAGACAGCACGATTCTCTGCACCTGCCTTTGTAATTTTATCCGTCCCCTACACCCTCCCCAAGAAACTTATGATGTACGAAGTTAGCCAATAGCCTTCAAGTTTTTAAGCGAGCTAATTCACCTATATTTTTTTATGTATTATGGTTCTGCTGTTGCCTGTTGTGTAGAGGAGCTACGTCGAGTGCAACTTTAGGACCTGCACTGGATTTCTTTTCCCTGGATCTAAGTAATTTCTTTCAATGAATATAGAGAACATCCCTGAAGTCTGGGTCACTGTGGCTACATAGAGTGGCAGGTTTTGTATTCTCCTCTCAAACTCTAGTATACTTGTACTTCTAAAGGTCAGAGTATCACGAATACAGTCAGGTGGCAGAGGTTTTCTTTTATCTTCTCTTTCTAAAGCAAAACCATTGATCTTACGAGTGGGTGAGTGAGTTCTATGTTTTAGTGGATCGCGTTGAAAATTGACTTCACATACTGGATTCAACTTTCCATATTCTTTCATCGCGTCCCGGTGCTGATATCATGTTAGTTAATTGGACAGTCTAGATGGGGTTTTTAATTTAGATTTTCCGTATGTGTAGATTTTTTTTGAGGTCTGCCTCTTAAACGGCTTTTTTTTGCTCCTTACTGAGCTTCTTCCGTTTGATACAGGAATGTTTTTTAGACTCTCTTCTTATATCGATAATCCTCAGCACTGTAGAGGTCAAGATATTTACAGGTTATGATATAGCTTAATTATAAACGTGTGTCCCTTAACTGCGTTTTTATCTTCTCTTATATACCATTTCCTTTGCTTTTCACTGTCCCTCAATTTCCTTTTTAACTTTCTCAGTGGGACATTTTGTACAGAGTAAGTTTCTATAGTCAGGTTTTCCCTGCATCGTTGTGGGACTAAATTGCTCGACTGTTGTCTAGTGGACGTCTGACTGTTCTTTATTTGGTCCCAGTCAGTTCCTTGACTTATTTGAAATCAACCTTGCTTGGACAACCTTTCACGTAGGCTATTTTCTAGATCACTGCGCATGTTCCTATGGTTCTCTCTACTCTGATGACGTTGCAATCTGAGTATATTGAATTTGAGATTATGTTTCAGATTATTTCCTCATTCTTTGTCAAAACTGAGTCTAAACTGTTTACTTTTCTGGTAGGTTCAATCTTACCTGTTTGAAATTTTGGACACATTCCAGAGAGCTCCAATATCTCATCCCCCTGTAGTGTGTGCTGATACAGTGCTCTCTCTTTGTTTAGCAACCTCATCTTGACAGGGAACATACCTGAAATCTCCCAGTAGATAATATTTTGTTTAAGGTTTTTAACATTTACAAGGCGAGCTGAACACAACTCTTATCCTTAACTGTTCTTCGAAACTTCCCGTCCATCTAACACTGCTATATTAAGCGAACTATTACCAGGTCAACCTTTTTTTCTCCATTTTAATTCCAGTTCCCTCAGACGTATCAGTTTGATAAAGTTTAAAGTGTCCTTACACTATCTCTCTGTAAACTCTAAGTAACGCAGACTGTCACTACTTTTCCCTATTCTATAAATACATAGTAGTACTTTTCGGCACCCGCAGGTACGATGTACGCAAACACGTGGAGCTCAGAACGACATTCTCTATACGGAAATCCTATTGTCTAAATACTCCCACAAGCATAGCAGCGTCCTGTGAGGAGTATACTAAAATAGTGCACATACGTAGTCTTACCTATGTTATTTCTAGTAGATTTCATAAGGTGTCGCAGGATGTATGACTTGGATTTCTGTATATTCAAAAAAAGAACCGAACCCTCTTATAGTTTGCACAACATACCACACACAGACACACACACAAACACACACACTCACACACACCATAGCCCCCCCCACCCCAGTATACTCTCTCCTCCAACCAACCCATTCTCCTCGCGACCACCAGTTCTCTAGAAAAGAAGTTGACGTTTGCATATACGAAAGCAGAGGGGAATAACGAATAAAGTGGGAGATGGCTGCTATGATCTCCCCAGACATCATAAGCAGTCACAGAACACAAATACTCACTGAGATGAACCAACAAGATGCAATCTTTCCCACTCCGCGATAACAGATTCTGGAGGAAAAGCTGGGCAGAACAGAGGGGGAGTCAGGGGTTGCCTGCTCCAATAAAACCGCGATAAGGATTTGCGGAAATAAAAGACTGGACGAGATCGGAGAAAGGGATTTACACATAGACAGCGTACAATTCAATCTGGGGACATAAGGTAGTCATTGTATGATGTATAACCTACGACAGAACTGCAGGGGGCCAACAGAGAAATACTTGAAAGAGAGCAACAGAACAATGGTGGACATACTAGCTGAAGTGGCCAGAAGACTCACTCGAGTAGAGCAAAACTTACAGGTTATGAGTGATTTCAAGAAACCAGGGCAGGCTGGGAGAACTCTCAGAAGCACCGGGGCCCCAAAATGTGGAGAGGCCAAGATAATATTGATTGTACTGGAAAACCTCATGCATATCAGCATGTTAGGACACTACCAGAAGAGAAAGAGTGGAGGAAGAACAGCAGACTGAACCTCGTGTTTCAACCCCTGAGTATCTTGGACATTGGAGACATCACATAGAAAAGGCTCCTTGGAGCTAGTAATCACATGCTCTGACTTTGAATACTAGTAGATAACATGAGAGAGAAAACAGGAGTAAGAATGGAAAAGCCACAACTACAAAGGAGGACCTGCACAAGGTAATGCAGAACTTCCTGCAGGAGATTCATGCGAAAGAGCGAATCGGCAGGAAAAGTACAGTAAACGAAATGATGGACAACATAACAACAAATTGCATGGAGGCAGAGGAAAGGTTTTATTCCCAAGGCAACAGAACAACAATGGAAACCAAGAACAAGCCCTTGTTTACCACGAAGGTATATGGAGCAAAATCCAAGTGTACTAAGTAATGGAAAAAATTACACAGAAGGCAAAGACTCAGAAAATAAAGAGATAGTAGAAGAGCCAAAAACGAGTATGCAAAGACTGAAGGAAGGCAGGCCCAGCAACCGCGTAACGAAAATCAATCATATGCATCGAAAGTCAAGCCTGACCAAAACTGCTGTATAGCCACATAAGGAGGAAGACACAGTCAAGGACCAGAATAACCAGCTGAGGAACTCACAATAAAGACAACACAAGTGTGTCGAGGAGCTCAACACGAGAATTCTCACGGAAGTATCTATACAGTTGTAGACAGAAAGGACTCTGGGAAGACAGAACAGGGGCAGACACCAACACAATGGATAATACCAACAAAGGAGTTATGGATGAAAATACACACAACCGAGGAGGAGGTGAAAGAAGCCTGCAAGTGACACTTATAGATCAAAGGTGGGGACTGGACAACATCTCTCTGTGCTATTCTTTAGAGAGTCGAGGCAGCAGATTAGCTGTGCTGTGGCACTAACCACAATTTTCCTCACTCCCAGAAACTGGGCAACATCCTGAGGTAATGGAAGACCGCAAAAGAGTCTCCCCATCTTTAAGAAAGGAGACAGAAAAGAGCACTGATCATGAATAGTATGTAAAAGCTGAAAAGATTATCAGGAGGAGAGTAGGTGGAGCACCTGGAATGGAACAAGATTATAAAAAACACCATCACGGAGATGTCATAGGAAGGGAGATAAATCCTGCTGTCACAAACCTACCTACGGATTTTTATGACAAGTTAACAGAAGTCAACGACTGTGTACGAGAGAGGGGCGGTTTGATGCATTCTTTCATTGAAAGTGCAAGGCCTCGCAAGTTCCTAGGCACACGAGAATGAAGGTAGAAATCTATAGGCTCAGCACGTCCAGACCAGGAGGGGCACTGTAATGGATCAGAGAATACCTGATGGAGGCAACAAGTTCATGGTATCGTTATGAGGTACCAACAGTGGTAGCGCCTGTGACCATCAGGGTCCGCACAGGGGTCAGTCCTAGGAGGCAGTGCTATACTTTGGTATTGTGAATGACATGGTGGAAAGGGATAAACCACAGAATGTCCCTGTTTGCAGATGATGTGAAGTTAATGTAGGAGAATTAAATCAGATGAGGATCAGGCAGAACTCCAAAGAGACCTGGACAGGCCGGACGCGTGGTCCAGCCAACTGCTCAGCACCTCGAATTTTAACCCCGCTAACAATGAGCAGCAGATCGGAAAAGGGCAAAGAAGACGCAGAGTATAGGCTAGCGGCCAAAGACTGCAAACTTCATCTCAGGAGAAAGCACTTGAGGGTAGACAGTTATAATAACCGAGCACAACTCTCCGGACAGCACACATCATACAAGATAACTGCTGCAGCATATGGGCACCTTTCAAACCTGAAAATATGTTCCAACAACCTACATTAAGGAAACATTCGAGACTCTATACACACGTGTGCGTCAGGCCCGACAACTGTAGTATGCATCACACCAGTTTCGAACCCTCACCTGTCAAGCACATCCAAGAAATTTAAGAAAGTGCAAACTTTGCAACAAGTGCTAGTTCCCAAGGTAAGGGAGAATGGTTCTACAAAGAAAGGGTTCACAACAGGGAAATCGGTCTGACGGCCTGGAGGACAGAGGGCTAGGGGAGACAAGATCAACGACATTCCAAAATACTGTGAGGAATAGATATGGTGGACAGAGGCAGGATGTTCCAGAGAGGGAACCACATAGAAACAAGGGGCCACAATTGGCAAGTTGAGAGACTCAGATGAGAGTCAAACAGTATGTTAGGTAAGTATTTCTTCCGCCATAGAGTTGTAGGAAGTGAATAGTCTGGCAAGTGGAAGTAGTGAGCCAGAACCATACATAGTTTAAGACAAGGTATGATAAAGCTCACTTGGAGCAGAGAGAGAGGACCTAGTAGCGACCAGTGCAAGAGGCGGGGCCTGGACTGAATCTCGACCCCTGAACCACAATTAGTGAGTAACTACACACCACACACACATACATACACACACACACCACACTCCACACACACACACACACACACACACACTACACACACACACAAACACACACCCTCACACACCCACACTACACACACACACACTACATCACACCCACACCACACACACTACACACACACACTACACACACACACTACACACACACCACACACACTACACAACACACACACACACACACACACACACACTCTCAACACACACACTACCAACACACACACTCACACACCATCACACACTACACTACACACACACACTACACACACACTCACAACTACACACACACACACTACACACACACACTACCACACACACACTACACACACACCCTACACACACACACACTAAACACACACACTACACACACACAAATCCACACGACACTACACACACACAGACACACACACACTACACACACACACCTACACACATCACACACTACACACAACACACCACCACTATACACACACACACACTAAATCACACTACACACACACCACACACACACACACACACACTACACACACACACACACATCTCCACACACACAACACACACTACACACACACTACCACACACACACACACTCACACACAGCACACTCACACAGCATCACACCACTACACACACACACACACTACACACACACACACACACACACACTACACACAGCACACGACTCACACTAACGACACACACACACACGTGCCCCAAAACACACACTCTCACACCTACACTCACCACCACACACACACACACACTACACACACACACGAAAACCCACACACACAGAAACACGACACACACACACGACACACACACACACGACACACACTACACACACACACACACATCTACACACACACACAACCACACACACACACACACACACACACACACACACGACGCACCACGCGACACACCAACACACGACACACACGCGAACACACGACACGACACGACACACACTCATACAACGAACACAGACACACCACACACACATCAATATATATATACCACCACATCACAAAAAGTCTGCAAAGGTCTTTGCAACAAAGAGCCTATCCCAGAGCTACGAGGTATGTCCTACGAGGAGAGTTCTAAGGGACATTTCAACCTACGACACTGGATACCAGCAGAGATATGGGGGGACATGATAACAGGACATACAACAATACTTGAGCACAGTGCAATTGACAAGGTGGACAAAGACAGATGACTCCTAGAGATTGGACACACGAAGAAGGGGACACAGTTGGAAGCTGAGATACACAGCATGAATACACAGGAACTGTTAGGAAGTACTTTCATCAGCCCAGAGTATCTCAGTAAGTGGAATAGTTTGGGAAGCGATGTAGTGGAGGAGGCATCATGATCCTTACATAGCTTAAGTAGAGGTATGATAAAGCTCCCGGCTTCAGGAGAGTGACCTAGTAGCGAATCAGTGAAGAGGTGCGGGGCCGGAGCTTCGGACTCACCACGCAACCTCAACTAGGTGAGTACAACTAGGTGAGTACACACACACACACCTATAAAACAGGCATAGTGTCTAATCGACATGTGCCTAGGACAAAATGGTACAACTAACACACACACACACACCTTTACCAACACACACACACACTACTCCACCAACACACACTACACCACACACACACTACACACACACACACACACCACACACACACTACACACACCACGACACACACACACACATACAGACACCACACACACACGACACACACACACACACACACACACACACACACACACAACACACACACACACACACACACACACACACACACACGACGTTGTGGTAGTGCTGGTAGTAGTAGTAATATAGGGAGTAGAGGGGAGAAGGGGAGAGGGTGAGGCGAGTTAAGGGGATAGGGAAAGGGAGAGAGATATTGTTGACAGTAGCGGAAGACGTAGTAGGTAACACGAGGCAAGAAGGAAGTGGGGAAGGAGGGGAGAGGGATTGGAGGGGGGGGGAGAGGGGAAAGGATATGCGTTTTGGGGTCGGTGAGTCCTAGTGGAAGATGTTGGTGGTGATGATGTATGTGTTGGTGGTGGTGATGTATGTGTTGGTGGTGGTGATGTATGTGTTGGTGGTGATGTATGTGTTGGTGGTGGTGATGTGTTGGTGGTGGTGATGTATGTGTTGGTGGTGGTGATGTGTTGGTGGTGGCGATGTATGTGTTGGTAGTGGTGATATATGTGTTGGTGGTGGTGATGTATGTGTTGGTGGTGGTGATGTGTGGTGGTGGCGATGTATGTGTTGGTAGTGGTGTATATATGTGTTGGTGGTGGTGATGTATGTTGTTGGTGGTGGCGATGTATGTGTTTGGTAGTGGTGATATATGTTGTTGGTGGTGGTGATGTATGTGTTGGTGGTGGCGATTGTATGTGTTGGTAGTGGTGATATGTGTGTTGGTGGTGGTGATGTATGTGTTGGTGGTGGCGATGTATGTGTTGGTGGTGGTGATGTATTGTGTGGTGGTGATGTATGTGTTGGTGGTGGTGATGTATGTGTTGGTGGTGGTGATGTGTGTTAGTTAGTGGTGGTGATGTATGTGTTTGGTGGTGGTGATGTATGTGTTGGTGATGATGTATGTGTTGATGGTGGTGATGTATGTGTTGGTGGTGGTGATGTATGTGTTAGTGGTGGTGATGTGTTGGTGATGGTGATGTATGTGTTGGTGGTGGTGTTGTAACCCCTGAATGGGTCACAATGTATATGATGTATATTACCTGTTCATATAATTTTATATTGCTTATATTTGCAATAATAGCTAAATCATAAACATATTGCTTTATATTATTATTTGACTTAGTTACTTTTATTAGGTATGATGTAATATTTATATATATATTATTCAGTGCTCATAGTTCAAGTCTTGATTGTCTAACTATTGTAATTATCACCCCGCTCGTTCCTCGTTTCTCTGCCTGCTTCTCTGTGTTGCTGGGCAGCAACAATGCGGAGTCACGTGATGGGGGGGGTGGAACTTTGTTCACAGAACATAGCCTAGACTTAGTGATTTTCGACGTTGTACTGAGGTTGTGTGTCTCATAGACACTCTGAGAAACTCAGGTCCAGAGCTGTAGCTTCTGACCTAATTTGTACTGGTATCTGTGTACTGTCACAGTCGGGTATTTTCTTATGCTGAACTTAGATTCAGTAGTATGGGAGTTTTGTGACTTTTGTGGAGGATCTGCAGATGGTTCCTACTTAGTGTTGTTATATTATCTCCTTGTTCCTGATTCTGTGTTGCTGTTGCTTTTTATATTGCTGTTCGGCTTAACAATCGCTTTATTGTTCAAGCAAGCTGTTCTGATTGCCAGGTTTGTCAAGAAGTTAGTTTATGTGAGGACTCTAGTCAGTCACTGGTTAAGTCTAGTCGATTCTTCAGACATAGCGAACTACTTAGAGCACTTACACACAAACTTACTTGTATATATTCGTATTGTTATTAAATGTTAATGTACCAGATGATACTTAAAAAACATATAGATGTGATATGTGTCTACAGCACAATACTACTCTACTCCAGAGAAGTGATTATTATTAATTTATTTATATTGTTTAATTTAATTTAATTTGATATACGCCTAGACAATTTTATTATTAATAAACTTATTAAATTTTAATTTCTTTAGTTAGTAGCCTACCAGTTGTAATCCTGAAGCACTATTGAATCTTACTGAATTCTAATGGATAATTGGACCAGGATACTGACTACTTGTTACGAAAACCCAGTAACAGGCTGGATGCTAGAAGGGCAGTCCTTTCTGGTATTTACTGGAAATCTCTAGGCTTATTAGAAATAGCGTTTATTGTAACAGTGGTGATACATGAGTTGGTGGTGGTGATGTATGTGTTTGTGGTGGTGATGTGTTGGTGATGGTGATGTATGTGTTGGTGATGGTGATGTATGTGTTGTGTGATACGTGTTGTGGTGGTGATGTATGTGTTGGTGGTGGTGATGTATGTGTTGGTGGTGGTGATGTATGTGTTGATGGTGGTGATGTATGTGTTGGTGATGGTGATGTATGTGTTGATGGTGGTGATGTATGTGTTGATGGTGATGATGTATGTGTCTCAGTAGTAGTACCAGTTCCTAGTAACCAGTTACCAGTAACCAGTGTACCAGTAGATGACTCATTACTAACCGTCTGCGTGAATCACTGACTGATTATTCATATTGCTGCTGACCATAGCAGGATTTCAAACACCCTCACCCGTAGGCACTATGGGTCAGTCGAAGATAGGCAGCAGAGAGAGACAGGTCGGCTGTTGGCGCTACGCATACTTCCCGATATATATTACCAGGTGAGAAGATGGGTATAACGAACTTATTGCCCCATCGTATTCCACTTGAACCTGGTACTAGACCTATCTATATACCTGCGTACAGAATGCCTCATTCACAAGTTGCTGTCACAGAAGAATTGATCAATCAAATGCTTGATGATGGAGTTATTGCACTTAGCAATTCACCTTGGAATGCGCCCTTGATCCTAGTACCTAAGAAGGATGGTACTTGGTGCCCAGTGATTGACTTTAGGAAGTTAAATGCGAAAACTATCCTAGATCGCTTCCCACTTCCTGTACTGAGTGATCTTTTACGTAACATCGGAGATAACAAAGTCTTTTCAACCCTGGACTTGTTACAAGGGTTTTGGCAAGTCCCTCTTCACGAGGACAGCCAAGAGCTAACTGCATTCTCCACTCCTACAGGTCATTATCACTTCCTCCGTATGGAGGATTACGATCCTCCCCTATCACGTTCTCAAGGCTCATGACTAATATCTTTAGAGGTCTCATAGGTAATGCATTATGGGGTATTGATGACGTAAAAGTCATGTCTAAAGCGTGGATACCACTTGAAAAGACTTGATGTT
>NC_069430.1:45171184-45189471 GCF_026875155.1 Cherax quadricarinatus
AAGGCCCTGGGGTGCCAACCTACTGCCCGAAGCCAGTCAGTACCTTTCACTGAACACTGGAAGCCTTTTAATACGACTTAAGAGTTATCTCCCGGCCCTATAAAATGTGAGACGTGGGTGTTACTACCCCTGGCAGACACCAGGGTTACCTGGTGGAAGCCCAGGTACCTGGAAGACACGAAGGTACCGGGGGCAAGGAGACATGCCCATCCTTACCCAAAAAAGAAAGCCAGGAGGGCAGAAAACTGCCCACTACCTCTCTCAGGCGATCTGACAGCTGAGGTATGAATGTGTGATGGTACATGACATTTGACACACCATCCTGTGTGACAGAACATGACAGTGACAACCATCTGTGTGAAGAACATGACGTGACCACCATCCTGTGTGGGGGAAAACATGACAGTGACACACCATCCTGTGTGAGGGAACATGCACAGTGACACACCATCCTGTGTGAGGGAACATGACAGTGAACACACCATCCTGTGTGAGGGAACATGACAGTGACACACCATCCTGTGTGACAGAACATGACAGTGACACACCATCCTGTGTGAGGGAACATGACAGTGACACACCATCCTGTGTGACAGAACATGACAGTGACACACCATCCTGTGTGAGGGAACATTGACAGTGACACACCATCCTGTGTGAGGGAACATGACAGTGACACACCATCCTGTGTGAGAAAACATGAACAGTGACACACCATCCTGTGTGACAGAACATGACAGTGACACACCATCCTGTGTGAGGGAAACATGACAGTGACACACCATCCTGTGTGAGGGAACAATGACAGTGACACACCATCCTGTGTGAGGAACATGGACAGTGACACACCATCCTGTGTGAGGGAACATGACAGTGACACACCATCCTGTGTGACAGAACATGACAGTGACACACCATCTGTGTGAGGGAACATGACAGTTGACACACCATCCAGTGTGGAGGGAACATGACAGTGACACACCATCCTGTGTGAGGGAACATGACAGTGACACACCATTCTGTGTGACAGAACATGACAGTGACACACCATCCTGTGTGAGGGAACATGACAGTGAACACCCCATCTGTGTGACAGAACATGACAGTGACACACCATCCTGTGTGAGGGAACATGACAGTGACACACCATCCTGTGTGTGAGGGAACATGACAGTGACACACCATCCTGTGTGAGAAAACATGACAGTGACCACACCATCCTGTGTGACAGAACATGACAGTGACACACCATCCTGTGTGACAGAACATGACAGTGACACACCATCCTGTTGTGAGGGAACATGACAGTGAACACCATCCTGTGTGAGGGAACATGACAGTGACACACCATCCTGTGTGAGGGAACATGACAGTGACACACCATCCTGTTGTGAGAAAACATGACAGTGGACACACCATCCTGTGTGAGGGAACATGACAGTGACACACCATCCTGTGTGAGGGAACATGACAGTGACACACCATCCTGTGTGAGGGAACATGACAGTGACACACCATCCTGTGTGACAGAACATGACAGTGACACACCATCCTGTGTGAGGGAACATGACAGTGACACACCATCCTGTGTGAGGGAACATAACAGTGACACACCATCCTGTGTGAGGGAACATGACAGTGACACACCATCCTGTGTGACAGAACATGACAGTGACACACCATCCTGTGTGACAACATGACAGTGACACACCATCCTGTGTGACAACATGACAGTGACACACCATCCTGTGTGACAACATGACAGTGACACACCATCCTGTGTGACAGAACATGACAGTGACACACCATCCTGTGTGACAGAACATGACAGTGACACACCATCCTGTGTGACAGAACATGACAGTGACACACCATCCTGATGTGACAGAACATGACAGTGCACAACCATCCTGTGTGACAGAACATGACAGTGACACACCATCCTTGTGTGACAGAACATGACAGTGACACACCATCCTGTGGTGACAGAACATGACAGTGACACACCATCCTGTGTGACAGAAACATGACAGTGACACACCATCCTGTGTGACAACATGACAGTAAAATAACAATGCAGCTACACACTGATAATGTCGTAAACTGTATGTAGAGTAAACGAGGGCTACTAAACAGCACCCCCCCCCCGGGGGCTTAATAAGTACTTTCTTACGTACTCAGGTAATGAGTAGGGACAGAGATTACCTGTACTAATTGCCTCTCCTGAGCTCTACCATTCCATCCTGCAGGGTTAATTACCACTGATGGGCCTTTTAATGACATGTATATCACAGGTGATAATTAAGACAGCAGGTGTGTGTGTGTGTGTGTGTGTGTGTGTGTGTGTGTGTGTTGTGTGTGTGTGTGTGTGTGTGTGTGTGTGTGTGTGTGTGTGGTGTGTGTGTGTGTGTGTGTGTGTGTACTCACCTAGTTGTGGTTGCAGGGGTCGATTCATAGCTCCTGGCCCCGCCTATTCACTGGCCTCTATTGGGTTACTCTCTCCGCACCATGAGCTTTATCATACCTCTGCTTAAAACTATTATGGATCCTGCCTCCATTACATCGCTTCCCAAAACTAATTTCACTTCCTGACAACTCTGTGACTGAAGAAATACTTCCTAACATCCTGTGATTCATCTGTGTCTTCAACTTCCAACTGTGTCCCTTGTTACTGTGTCCAATCTCTGAACATTCTGTCTGTCCACCTTGTCAAATCCTCTCAGTTATTTTATATGTCGTTTTCATGTCCTCCATATCTCTCCTGTCCTCAGTGTCATCAGGTTCAATTTCCTTAACCTCTCTCGTAGGACATTAACCTCTTAATTGGGACTAGTCTTGTTGCAAACACTTTGCACTTTCTCTAGTTTCTTTACGTGCTTGGCTAGGTATGGGTTCCAAAACTGGTGCCGCATACTCCATATGGGCCTAACGTACACGGTGTACAGGTCCTGAAACGATTCCTATTAAGTGTCGGTAATGCTGTTCTGAGGTTTGCTAGGCGCCATATGCTGCAGCAGTTATTTAGTTGATGTGTGCGCTTCAGGAGATGTGTTGGTGTTATACTCACCCCAAGATCTTTTTCCTTTAGTGAGGTTTGTAGTCTCTGGCCCCCTAGACTGTACTCCGTCTGCGGTCTTCTTAGTATGTGGCCCATGATAACCTTCCTATGGTTGTGGTCACAGTGTGGGGCCCATGCTAACCCTCCTATAATATATAGAAATATTGTTATTGTAGCCAAGTAGCCCAGTGGTTAGCGCACTGGCCTGGGAAGGTCAGCAATTACTTGCCGTAGCTTCAAACCCTCACCCGTTCCATGGTTTGTTTCTAATAGTGTTATTTAAGATTTCTTGAGTCGTCCTTGTTACCCGGAAGTTGTTCCGTCATTCACCGGAAGTTGTTCCGTCCATAAAATAGGAACGCTAAAGACAACGGAAATGACGTCACACACACACACACACACACACGTGGCGAGGTGTGCAGAGTGGGCACACTGTGACCAGCGGGGTCCCGCAGGGGTCAGTCCTAGGACCAGTGCTGTTTCTGGTATTTGTGAACGACATGACGGAAGGAATAGACTCTGAGGTGTCCCTGTTTGCAGATGACGTGAAGTTGATGAGAAGAATTCACTCGATCGAAGACCAGGCGAACTAAAAGGGGATCTGGACAGGTGCAGACCTGGCCAGCAATTGGCCCGGGAGTTCAATCCCCCAAGTGCAAAGTCATGAAGATTGGGGAAGGGCAAAGAAGGGGCCGCAGACGGAGTACAGTCTAGGGGGGTCAGAGACTACAAACCTCACTCAAGGAAAAAGATCTTGGGGTGATATAAACCGGGCCCACATCCCTGAAGCGCACATAAACCCAAAATAATGCGCAGCAATGGGCGCCTACAAACCTCAGAACAGGCATTCGAATCTTAATAAGAATCATTCAGGCCCTGTACACCCTGTACGTTGGGCCCCATTTTGGAGTTTGCGGCACCATTTTTTGGAACCCACACCTACCCAAGCACGTGAAGAAACTAGAGAAAAAGTGCAAAGGTTTGCAACAAGATACCCCAGAGCTAAAGGTATGTTCCCGGGGAGAGGTTAAGGAAATCAACCGGACGACACGGGAAAAAACGGGAAGATGGGGGGGGGACATGATAAGCATAAAAAATACGAAGGAATTGAAAAGGTGGACAAAGACAGGGTTTTCCCGAGATTGGACACGTAACAAGGGGCACATTTGGAAGCTGAAGACACAGATAAAAACCAGGGATGTTAGGAAGTATTTCTTCCACCCACAGAGTAGTCAGTAAGGGAATATTTTGGGAAGCGATGTAGGGGGAGGCAGGATCCATACATAGTTTAAGCAGAGGTAGATAAAGCTCAGGGTCAGGGAAGATAAAACCTATAGCGATCAGTAAAAGAGCGGGGCCAGGAATCGGACCGACCCCCGAACCTCAATAGGTGAGTAAAAAACTAGGGGGTTTACACCACAGGGGGGAAAAGAACTGGACTCGCCCCCCGCAAAGAGCAGTAGATGAGGAAATTAAGAGTGAGGAGAGAGAGAGAGAGTAGCCAGATCCCCGGTGGGGGGGGTATCCGGGAGTTTCTGCCCCGGCCTGACTTTTAAACCCTCCTTACTTTTCTTCTCCTTCTCTCTTCTCTCTCTTCTAAATTTATATATTTATATATTTATAATAAATTTTATAATATATATATTATTATTAAAATATAAAAATATATATTATAATATATTTCTCCGTGACAAGCTCCTGCCTAAATAAGCTCTATTGGTGTGGTGTGGTGTGTGGTTGTGTGTGTGTGTTGTGTGTGTGTGTGTGTTCCCCTTAACGTGGTTGCAGGGGTCGTTCATAGCTCTCGGTCGGCCCCTCCATATCACTGTTTCCTCTTAAGAATACCTTCGTGTATATCTGCTCAATATTTTGTATATTTTTTCACAACACACACACCCACCTTCCGGGACTCTGTACACAAAAATAACACTCCTGTGTATCACTTGCTATAGAACACCACTGGACTGTGTGTGTGTGTGTGTGTGTGTGTGGTGTTGTGTGTGTGGGTGGTGTGTGTGTGTGGTGTGTGTGTACGGGGATCAGTTGTACTCACCTATTGGGGCTGCGGGGTCGTTTCACAGCCCCTTTAAACCCCACCTCTTCACTGACCGCTATAGGGTACCTTCCTGCCCATACTTTTTTCATCCCTCTTCTTAAAGTATGATGGGGATTTTGCCCCAAAAACACATTTCCCCCAAACTATTCCCTTACTGACTACTCTGGGCTGAAAAAAATACTTCCTAACACCCTGTGATTCATTGTGTCTTCAGCTTCCAACGTGTCCCTTGTTTGTGTCCAATCTCTAAAAACTTCGTCTTTGTCCACCTTGTCAATTCCTCTCAGTTTTTTTATGTCGTTATCATGTCCCCCCCCTTTTCTCCTGCCTCCGTGTCGTCAGGTTATTTCCCTTACCTTCCTCGAGGACATACCTCTTACTCTGGGGTGTTTTTGTTGCAAACCTTTTCACTTTCTCTAGTTTCTTTACGTGCTTGGGGGTTTAGGGGTGGGTTTTCCAAACTGGTGCCGCATACTCCAATTTGGGCCAAAAGCACGGGGGTAAGGGTCCTGAACATTCCTTATTAAAAATGTCGGGGAAAGCTGTTCTGAGGGTTTTCTAGGCCCCATACTGCACGTTATTTGGTTGATGTGCGCTTTAGAAAAATTTTGGGGTGGTTTTAACTCACCCCCAAAATCTTTTTCCTTAGTGGGTTTTAGTCTCTGGGCCCCTAGACTGTACCCGTCTGCGGTCTTCTTTTGCCCTTCCCCAATTTCCTGACTTTGCACTTGTGTTTTTGGGGGGGAAGGTGATAACAAGGAAAAACAGTAACTGACGCAAAATAAACAGTGACAGACTGTGTCTCCCCGGTCCCGAGCCTCGACTCGGCAAGCAAAATCGCGCACACGGATGCGTTCCTAAATTTTCGCCTGATGGCTAGTCAGTGCTATCCTGCGCTCATAGCGGTAGTGGTTGCCTGATAGTGTCAGTGCTATCCCGTGTACATAACTGGTATGTAGGCTGAAGCTGAGTAGTGCTATTAGCGCTAATAGCTGACAGTGTCTCAGACACCCCGGTGAATGGACTGGGCTGTAAAAGTGAAAAGTTCCTGTCACCCCCTTCCAGCTGTCAGCAATGCTGTTGCTGTCATTGTTCACTGCAGTAACTAGGAAATGGGGGCTAAAATGGGAGGAAATGAAAAAAACCCCCGTGGAAAAACAGGGGGCAAGGGGACAATAAGAAACACTGTATCAACTCCTTTTTCCTAGATTATTCAAATTTACCAAAAATATAAAAAAAACTGCTGGAAAAAAAAGTGTTAGAAGTCTTCAGGAGGAAAAGGGGTAAGTATCTTACCTGGTGCCAGAACAACCAGGGTAGTGGGTTTATGGGGGTGCAGGCCCCAGCAGCAACAGCCTGGTTGATCAGGCTAGCACCAAAAAGCCGGCCCAGGCCCGGCTCAGGGAGTAGTTACCTCGAAATCATCAAAGGGAAAGGACCTGGGAAAAAAAAAGGGAAACAAGGGCCCATTTGGCTTTCCTGGGTTACCCGGACTGTCAACCCTCCTGGGTTTTAACTCCCTGGGTTAATTATCCAGTCAGTAGCTTAATAAAAAGAGGAAAAAATCTTTTACAAAATTAGAAAAGGGGTTGAGTACTTTTTGTTTGGGTCCCTTTTTCAGAAGGAGGAGGAGGGAAAAAGCAGCAGGGGGAGGGGGGAGATGTCGGGGGAATAAGGGAGGTGGTGGTCAGGATCCCCCTTTAAAAAGGGGCCCGGGGGGAAGGGGGAGTGGTCTTCGTTCTTTACCTTTAAAAATTTTTTAAAAGGGGGTGTCTTATGTTAGGACCCTAACATGACTTGGGGCCCCCCAACACTGATTAGGGGGCCCCTCAAAAAATGACTTAGGGACCCCCCACATTTTTAGGGGTGGCCCCAACCTGTCTTAGGGCCCCAACACTGTCACACCGGCCCCTCAATATTTTCTTGGAGGTCCCAAAAAGTTTTTAGTGGGGCCCCCCCACAGTCTTGGGGGGTCCCCAATACTGTTTTGAGGTTCCAACACACTCTTGTGTCCCCCCAAAACTGCCTTGGGGCCAAGGGGCTGAGGCTTTGGACCGTAAATAAGGAGAGTACCACAGTGTAAAAAAACTGAGTCCATACTGATACATGGGTGAAAGAGAAAAGAGAGAGAGACAGAAAAAAAAGAACAGTGACAAAAGGTAATACCGGGGGCGGCGACGCCCCGGCGGCACCCGCGGGGGGGCGGCAATGTGGCATCCAGGGGGGCACCCGTGGTGCAGTGGTGACCCCACACTATGTTTTATGGTGCCTTGTTGTCTGTCTGGCCCCCCTTTTTCCTTCTGTTACTGTTTTTGCTGTTACTGTTGCTTTGCTGCTACTGTTACTTGCTCTGTTACTGTTGCTTGCTGTTGCTTGCTGTTACTGTTACTTGCTGTTACTGTTGATTGCTGTTACTGTTGCTTGCTGCTGCTGTTACTTGCTGTTACTGTTACTTGCTGTTACTGTTGCTTGATGTTACTGTTACTTGATGTTACTGTTACTTGCTCTTACTGCTACTTGCTCTTACTGTTACTGTTACTTGCTATGACTGTTACTTGCTGTTACTGTTAGTTGCTGTTACTGTTGCTTGCTGTTACTGTTACTTGCTGTTACTGTTACTTGTTGTTACTGTTACTTGCTGTTATTGTTACTTGCTGTTACTGTTACTTGCTCTTACTGTTGCTGTTACTGTTGCTTGCTATTACTGTTGCTTGCTCTTACTGTTGCTTGCTGTTACTGTTGCTTGCTGTTACTGTTGCTTGCTGTTACTGTTGCTTGCTGTTACTGTTGCTTGCTGTTACTGTTGCTTGCTGTGTCATGTGGGTTTTCGATACGTGGATGGGTAAAAATACTCACGTGGGCTGGTAGAACGTATAATATATAACGGGAAGTATGGAAAGCGCCAACAGCCGACCTGTCTCTCTCTGCTGCCTATCTTCGAACTGACCCATAGTGCCTACGGGTGAGGGTGTTTGAAATCCTGCTATGGTCAGCAGCAATATGAATAATCAGTCAGTGATTCACGCAGACGGTTGGTAGCGAGTCATCTACTGGTACACTGGTTACTGGTAACTAGTTACTAGGAACTGGTACTACTACTGAGAGCTCGGCGACGCTAACGTATGTCGTCCCGACATACAAACTAAATACAAAACTAGAGATGGCAGGTGTACGGCTTGGGCTGATTCTATACAATGTCAAAGTACACAACAATTGAACATTATAACATACATAAGTAGAAAATTTTAAGAAAAAGAGGATAAATAAGTATACAAGATATGATGTAGGGCGAAATGACAGTAGTTTGTTGGATTATGTATTGGTAGATAAAAGACTGTTGAGTAGACTTCAGGATGTACATGTTTATAGAGGGGCCACAGATAAATCAGATCACTTTCTAGTTGTAGCTACACTGAGAGTAAAAGGTAGATGGGATACAAGGAGAATAGAAAGCATCAGGGAGAGAGAGGTGAAGGTTTATAAACTAAAAGAGGAGGCAGTTAGGGTAAGTATATAAACAGCTATTGGAGGATAGATGGGCTAATGAAAGCATAGGCAATGGGGTCGAAAGAGGTATGGGGTAGGTTTAAAAATGTAGTGTTAGAGTGTTCAGCGAAGTTGTGGTTAAGGAAAGTGGTGTGCGGGAGGAAGAGGGCGATTGGTGGAATGATGATGTAAAGAGAGTAGTAAAGGGAGAAAAAGTTAGCATATGAGAAATTTTTACAAAGTAGAGTGATGCAAAGGGGAAAGGAGGTATATGGAGAAAAAGAGAGAGGTTAAGAGAGTGGGAAGCAAAATGTAAAAAAAGAGAGCAAATGAGGAGAGTGGTGAGATGTTATCAACAAATTTTTTAAAAATAAAAAAAAAGTTTTGGGGGGTGAGATTAACAATTTAAAAAGGAAAGCCTAGAGAAACAAAGGGATTTTGTCAGTTAAAATAGGAAGGATTTATTAAATGGAGATTTTAAGGTATTGGGAAGAGGGAGGGAAATTTTTTGAGGAATTTTTAAATGAGATGAAGAAGGGAAGCTGTGTTTTTGGGTTTTTTATAGGGGAAAGGAGGAATAAAAACTTGTGGTGGGGAAAGAGCCAGTTGAGTGTGGGGAAGTTCGGAGGCAGTGGGTAAAAGAAGGGGGAAAGGGCACCCGGGATTGAGGGGTAAAGATTAAAATTTAAAAGCGGGGGATTTATTTTTGGAGGGTTTGGGTGCAATTTTTTAAAAAATTATGGAAAGAGGGTAAGGGACCTAGGGTTTTGCCAGAGGGCACATAGTTCCTTTGTAAAAAGGGAAAAAGGGGGGATAAAAGAGAGTGCAAAAAATTGGGGGATAAGTCTTTTGATTCCCTGGAAAGTGTATGGAGGTTATAATTGAAAAAATTAAAGAAGACGGAGAATAGGATAGAGATGAACAAGGAGGCTTTAGGAAAGGTGGGGGGTGTGGGGACGGGTTGTTTACAGTGAAAACATACAAGTGAAAGTATTTAGATAAGGCTAAAGGGTCTTTGTGCATTTAGGATTTGGAAAAGGCGTATGACAGGGGATGGGGAGGGCAAATGTGGCAAAAGTTGCTTGTAGGGTTGTAGGAGGGGGTTACTGAAAGCAGTGAAGATTTTTTTAGAGGTAGTGAGGCTCAAAGTTTTAGGTATTTTGGAAAGAGGGAAAATTTTTTCCCATAAAATGGGCCTTAGACAAGGATGTGTGATGCACCGGGTTTTTTTAAATATTTTTATAAAAGGGGTTGTAAGAGAAGAAAATCGGGTTTGGAAAAGGGGTGTGGGGTTAAAAGATAAAGAATCACACAAAAAAGTGGGAGTTGTCACAGCGTTTTTTTGTGATGACCTGTGCTCTTGGAGATTCTGGGGGAAGTTGCAGAGTTGGTGGATAAATTTTGTGGGGTGTGAAAAAAAGAAGAAAATTTAAAAGGGGAATACGGGAAAGAGAAAGGTTATGGGATAACAAAAAAAGATTGGTGATAAAAAAAATTTGAAATCAATTGGAGGGAGAGAGTATGGAGGAGTGAACGTATTCAGATATTTGGGAAGTGGAGTGTCGCGGGGGGTCTAGAAAGGAGGTGAATCATAAAATTGATGAGGGAAAAAGATGATGGTGACTTGGGAGTCGTGGAGACAAAGAACTTTGTCCTTGGAGGCAAAGGGGGGAATGTAATGAGAGTATTTTTTACCACGCTCTTATATGGGTGTGAGCGTGGGTGTGAATGTTGCAGCGGGGAGAAGGCGGGGAGGCAGTGGAGAGTCATGTCTGGGGAAATGTGTGTGGGGAATATATGCAGAAAATTTCGTATTTTGGAAGTTAGGGGGGGTGCGGATTAAAAAAAAACTGTTGTCCAGGGGGGTGAAAGGGGTTTTTGAGGTGGTTGGGGACATGTAAGAAAATGGAGGAAACAAAATGACTTCAAGAGTGTATCTCTTAGTAAAAGGAAGGCGGGGTGGGGGGTCGGCCTGGAAAAAGGTTGGAGGGGGGGGTAAAGGAAGTTTTGTGTGCGAGGGGCTTGGACTTCCAAAAGGATGCGTGAGCGTGTTTTTATAGGATGAATGGAGACAAATGGTTTTTAATCTTTACGTGCTGTTGGGTGTGAGCAAAATAACATTTATGAAGGGGAAATTTGGGGAAAAAGGGGGGGGCCGGGCTTTAGTCCGGAGATGGGAAGTACAGTGCCTTCACTCTGAAGGAGGGGTGTTAATGTTGCAGTTTTTAAAAACTGTAGTGTAAAACACCCTTCTGGCAAAAACAGTGATGGAGGAATTGATGGGGAAAGTTTTTCTTTTTCGGGGGCCCCCTGGCCTTGGTGGGAACGGCCAGTGTGATAAGAAAATAAAAAAAAAGTAAAAAATTGGAATGGAAGCTTAACATAATTTAAACTGAATAAAAATGTAATGCAAAACAAGGTATAATATAGCAAACCCTCAAATGAAACTCATTTGGGGTTACACAATAGAAGTGTAAAAAATTTGATCAATCGATCTTATTTTATGTGATTACGGATTCTGAGGGGAAGGAAAATATACAAAGAAAGAAGTGTTTTTTAAAAGAAAAAAGGGAGATTCGGTGCACTCAAAACTAGACTGTTAACTCTCAGAATTCGGAGAGAACGTGTAAAAAAAAAAAAAAAATTTTTGAATACGATAAGTTGAAACTGTAAATTTTTCATCTATACAGGTTATTTACATTTAAAAACCCCAACTCTGTAGGGTGAATTGATATATGCAGAAAAGGGGGGTCATTCTGGGAGGATCAAACTCGTTGCACTGGCAATCATGCTGTATTTTAGGCAAATCTGAATTGGAAGTAAAAAAATGATACTTGAGGGAATTTCTCAATACCTGTTTTTTACGTAGGGGAATAACAACATTCATTTTTCGTCTGAGTACAGAGGTAGAAGTACAGGTCAGAGGATTTTCAGGTCTGTCACATTTGTTGGGTTTTTGGGGCATCATTATCTCCTACTAATTAATAGTCTAAAACAATTTTTTTTTTTATGACCCCGTATAATTTCCTAACCTTATATTTTTACCATGATATGTTCAACTACTCGATAAGGACCAACAAACTTTTGATCAAGCTTAGGCATTGCAGACTTTTTTTGTTAAAGTTAGTCAGCATAACTCTCGAACCTACTTTGATTTTGGATGGCTTTGCTCGAGTGTTTTGCGACTCTTGTAAAATTTGCTGTTGATTTATGGAAGTGTTTAAACGGATTCTTCTAAAAACACTTTGAGCTAAGCTGGTACGAGTTGCTATGAAATCATCAGGGTTGTAATTTGGCTTTGGATTAGAATATAGCAACTCATAAGGCAAACGTTTATCTTCACCATACAAATGCATTAATGTGGAGTGTCACCTATAGAAACATTGAAAGCAGGAATTTATAGCCCCCACTGCAAAATCAGGTATAACTCATCTAAAGTTTCCATTTTGGGGATTGTTTAGTGGCTCTAAAGACATCAAGTACTTTCTTATTGGTACGTTCCGCTAACCCATTGCTGGCAGGATGAGGGAGGAACAATGGTGGTTTTAAAGGAGATCTTGTAACAAAGTGCACAAATTTTCAAGAATCTCATTACAGAATTCACCTCCATTATCTGTTACTAGGGACTTAGGGGTGGTATGCCTGCAGATAATGCATTCTTTTAAACGCTTTAGCACTGTCTCGGCCAGTCTTATCTGCAATAGGAACTAATCACAATATCTGGTGAAATGGTCTACCATAACACATAGATGTTTGTTGCCTGGAGGGAACATTGGAAATTAGTTAAAAATCTAGCGCAACTCTTTCCCAAGGTTCGCTGTGGTTGGATAAAACTTGGATTTGGATTAGGACCATTAGCATTCCTTTATTGTTGCTTTGCAGACACTACATTTCTTAAAATACTCAGAAATATCAGTTGCCATAACGAGGCCAAAAGTATTTCAATCTAGCTTGTTTTACTAAAACGATCCATACCAGGTGGCGCAACCTGGTACATCGTGAACTAGCTGTAAGGCTACATTCACTAGTGACTGTGGAATTACTAACTGGTTATACTCTTCTGCTAGGAGAAACCCAACTCGGTGTTCGATACAGAAATTTTCTTGGTTCATGACAAAGTCACTTGATGGGTGCTGGTGGCTTCACAGTCAGAATAAGAATCTTCCTGGAGCAGGAATTCGAATCACACCAGACCGCATGGGATCTTTTTTCGTTGAGCATTCTTTACATCTTCAGCACTAAATGGAGGGTCTGCAGTTACTATACTAACATGTCGCGATAAGGCATCTCCCGACTACATTTGACTTGCCAGGTAAATGTTAAAAAGGTGGGTTTAAAACTCTTGGATAGTCAAGGGGTCCATCTAGCAAACCTTCCAGTAGGTTGTTTGTTCTGGAATAAAGGTATCAGTGGAGCGGGTCTGTCAAGACATGAACAGAGTACTGATAAATAATGTCTTGGAAGTGCTTTAAAGACCATCTATTGCTAAAGCTTCTTGCTCAGTTACTGTATAACTACGTTCAGCCTTCTTTAAGGGGACTCGGCTAGCAAATGCCACTGCGTTGTACTTGCCATCAGTCTTCTGAGCTAGTACGGCACCTATGCCAATAGAACTAGGCATCAGTTGTCAGATAGAAGGGCTTAGAAAAAATCTGGAAATTTCAAAATTGGAGCAGATGTTAGCTTTTCTTTTAGAGTTTGGAATGCTCTTTCTTGAGGGGAAGGGTCCAAACAAAAGGAGCATCTTTCTTAAGCAAACTCAGTTAGAGGAGCAGCTATGGAAAAAAAAAATTGGCAATGAAAGATCTATAAAAACCTGCTAACCCCACAAAGGTTTCTTACAGCATCAGCAGTTTTTGGGGGGTTGGAAAATTTAGTACTCCCAGTTACTTTACTTTGGTCAGTCGTAACCCCTTTTAGGAGTGACTACGTGACCAAGAAATTAATTTCTGATCTGAAAAATTGACATTTAGAGTTTGATCTTTAAATTGGCTTCTTCAAGGCTTATCAAGTACTACATCAAGTCTTTTCAAGTGTGTGATCCCGTTTCTTTAGACATTGACGATTACATCATCTAAGTACCCCCAAAAGGGTGCTTTACCTATGAGGACCTCTAAAGATATTAGTCATGCCCTTGAGAACGTGATAGGGGAGGATCGTAATCCAAATGCCATACGGAGGAAGTGATAATGACCTGTAGGAGTGGAGAATGCATTTAGCTTTTGGGCTGCCCTCATGAAGAGGGACTTGCCAAAACCCTTTTTAACAAGTCCAGGGTTGAAAAGACTTTGTTATCTCCGATGTTACATGAAAGATCACCCAGTAACAGGAGCGGGAAGCGATCTGGAATAGTTTTCGCATTTATAACTTCCTAAAGTCAATCACGGGGCGCCAAAGTCCATTCCTTCTTAGGTACTAGGATCAAGGGCGCTTTTCCAAGGTGAATTGCTAGGTGCAATAACTCCATCATCAAGATATGATTGATCAATTCTTCTGCAACACCCAACTTGTGAATGAGGCATTCTGTACGCAGGTTATATAGATAGGTCTAATTTCCAGGTTCAAGGGGAATACGATGGGACAAAAAGTTCGTTTATACCCATCTTCTCACCTGGTAAGGCAATGGCTTTACGACGTTTGTTCAACAGAGTCAACAAACGCTCGAGCAAAGCCATCCAAAAATCAAAGTATGGTCGAGAGTTATGCTGACTAACTTTAACAAAATGTCTGCAATGCCTAAGCTTGATAAAAAAAGTTTTTTTGGTCCTTATCGAGTAGTTGAACATATCACTGGTAATAAGTATAAGGTTAGAGAAATTAGTACTGGGTCAGTATAAAGAATCGCATTTCGATCATATGAAGTTAGTATGTGATGATAATGATGTTCCAACCCCAGACTAATGTGACAGACCTGAAATTCCTCCTGATCCTGTACTCTCTACCTCTGATACTCAGTCAAAACGATCAACCTGAATGTTGTTATTCCCTACGTCACGACAGGTATTGAGAAATCCTCAAGTATCATTTGTAACTACCAATTCAGAAATTTTCCTCAAATACAGCATGAGTTAGCCAGTGCAACAGAGTTTGATCCTCCCAGAGATGACACCCATTTTGCATATATCAATCTTACCCTAGCAGAGTTGGGGTTAAATGTAAATAACCTTTTATAGATGAATAATTACAGTATCAACTTATCCAGTATTCAGAATTTTTTTTGTGTTCACGTTCTCTCCGAATTCTGAGAATTAACAGTCTAGATTTGAGTGCACCGAATCTGCCCTTTCTGTTAAAACACTTCTTTTCTTTGTATATTTCCTCCCTCAGAAACCGTAGATCACATGAATACAGATCGATCGATCAAATTTTTTATCCCCTTCTATTGTGTAATCCCAACGTTGAGTTTCATTCGATGAGTTGTTTCTATATTATACCTTTTATTGCATTACAGTTTTATTTACAGTTTTCAATTATGTAAGCTTCCATTCCAATATTCTACTTACTTGCTGTTACTGTTACTTGCTGTTACTGTACTTGCGTTACTGTTACTTGCTGTTACTGTTACTTGCTGTTACTGTTACTTGCTGTTACTGTTACTTGCTGTTACTGTTACTTGCTGTTACTGTTACTGCTATTACTGGTTGCTTGCTGTTACTGTTACTTGCTGTCACTGTTACTTGCTGTTACTGTTACTTGCTGTTACTGTTACTTGCTGCTATGTTTATTGCTGTTACTGTTGCTTGTATTACTGTTGCTTGCTGTTACTGTTACTTGCTGTTACTGTTACTTGGGTGTTACTGTTACTTGCTGTTACTGTTACTTGCTATTACTGTTGCTTGCTGTTACTGTTACTTGCTGTTACTGTTACTTGCTGTTACTGTTACTTTTCTGTTACTGTTACTTGCTGTTACTGTTACTTGCTGTTACTGTTACTTGTTGTTACTGTTACTGTTACTTGCTGTTATGTTTTCTGTTTATTGCCCATTACTATTGCTTGGCTTTTTACGTTGGCTTGCTGTTACTGTTACTTGCTGTTACTGTTACTTGCTATTACTATTGCTTGCTGTTACTGTTGCTTGCTGTTACTCTTACTTGCTTTTTTACTGTTTACTTGCTATTTACTGTTACTTGCTGTTTTCTGTTACTTGCAATTACTGTTTGCTTGCTGTTACTGTTTTCTTGCTGTTACTGTTACTTGTGTTACTGTTACTTGCTGTTACTGTTACTTGTTGTTACTGTTACTTGCTATTACTATTGCTTGCTGTTATGTTGCTTGCTGTTACTGTTACTTGCTGTTACTGTTACTTGCTATTACTGTTGCTTGCTGTTACTGTTGCTTGCTTGTTACTGTTACTTGTTGTTACTGTTACTTGCTGTTACTGTTACTTGCTGTTACTGTTACTTGCTGTTACTGTTACTTGCTATTACTATTGCTTGCTGTTACTGTTTGCTTCTGTTACTGTTACTTGCTGTTACTGTTACTTGCTATTACTGTTGCTTGCTGTTACTGTTGCTTGCTGTTACTGTTACTTGCTATTACTGTTACTTGTTGTTACTGTTACTTGCTGTTACTGTTACTTGCTGTTACTGTTACTTGCTGTTACTGTTACTTGCTATTAACTATTGCTTGCTGTTACTGTTGCTTGCTGTTACTGTTACTTGCTGTTACTGTTACTTGCTGTTACTGTTACTTGCTATTACTGTTGCTTGCTGTTACTGGTTGCTTGCTGTTACTGTTACTTGCTGTACTGTTACTTGCTGTTACTGTTACTTGCTGTTATGTTACTTGCTGTTACTGTTGCTTGTATTACTGTTGCTTCTGTTACTGTTTTCTTTCTGTTACTGTTACTTGCTGTTACTGTTACTTGCTATTACTGTTGCTTGCTGTTACTGTTACTTGCTGTTACTGTTACTTGCTGTTACTGTTACTTGCTGTTACTGTTACTTGCTGTTACTGTTACTGTTACTTGCTGTTTATGTTAATTGCTGTTACTGTTACTTGCTATTTACTATTGCTTGCTGTTACTGTTGCTTGCTGTTACTGTTACTTGCTGTTACTGTTACTTGCTGTTACTGTTACTTGCTGTTTACTATTGCTTGCTGTTACTGTTGCTTGCTGTTACTGTTACTTTCTGTTACTGTTAACTTGCTGTTACTGTTACTTGCTGTTACTGTTGCTTGCTAAATTACTGTTGCTTGCTGTTACTGTTACTTGCTGTTACTGTTACTTGCTGTTACTGTTACTTGCTGTTACTGTTTAAATTGCTATTACTGTTGCTTGCTGTTATGTTACTTGCTGTTTTCTGGGTTTTCTTTTCTGTTACTGTTACTTGCTGTTAACTGTTACTTGCTGTTACTGTTACTTGTTGTTACTGTTACTGTTACTTGCTGTTACTGTTACTTTGCTTTTTACTGTTACTTCTATTACTATTGCTTGCTGTTACTGTTGCTTGCTGGGTTTCTGTTACTTGCTGTTACTGGGTTTCTTGCTGTTATGTTACTTGCTGTTACTGTTACTTGCTATTACTATTGCTGCTGTTACTGGTTTCTTGCTGTTTCTGTTACTTGCTGTTACTGTAACTTGCTGTTTTCTGTTACTTGCTATTACTGTTGCTTGCTGTTTACTGTTGCTTGCTGTTACTGTTACTTTTCTGTTACTGTTACTTGCTGTTTATGTTACTTGCTGTTACTGTTACTTGCTATTACTATTGCTTGCTGTTACTGTTGCTTGCTGTTACTGTTACTTGCTGTTACTGTTACTTGCTATTTTTGTTGCTTGTGTTACTGTTGCTTGCTGTTACTGTTACTTGTTGTTACTGTTACTTGCTGTTACTGTTACTTGCTGTTACTGTTACTTGCTGTTTACTGTTACTTGCTATTACTGTTGCTTGCTGTTACTGTTGCTTGCTGTTACTGTTACTTGCTGTTACTGTTACTTGCTGTTAAATGTTACTTGCTGTTACTGTTACTTGCTGTTACTGTTGTTTGCTGTTACTGTTTTCTTGCTGTTACTGTTACTTGCTATTACTGTTAATTGCTATTACTGTTGTTTGCTGTTACTGTTACTTGCTTGTTACTGTTACTTGTGTTACTGTTACTTGCTATTACTGTTTACTTGCTGTTACTGTTGCTTGCTGTACTGTTACTTGCTGTTACTGTTACTGTTACTTGCTATTACTGTTACTTGCTGTTACTGTTGCTTGCTTTTTACTGTTACTTGCTGTTAAATGTTGTTTGCTGTTACTGTTTTCTTGCTGTTACTGTTGATTGCTGTTACTGTTGCTTGCTGTTACTGTTGCTTGCTGTTACTGTTACTTGCGTTACTGTTGCTTGCTCTTACTGTTGCTTGCTCTTACTGTTGCTTGCTCTTACTGTTGCTTGCTCTTACTGTTGCTTGCTCTTACTGTTACTTGCTCTTACTGTTACTTGCTGTTACTGTTTACTTGCTGTTACTGTTTCTGTTACTTGCTGTTACACAGGGCCACCACGACACTAAGCAACACGAACTTTCCGACTCCTTAATAATCTTACTAGACCAGTCTTGCTGTTCGGTCTCAGATGTCACCATCATTGCCCTATTAACCGGAAGGATGGACCGGGGAGATGGACTCGAACCTGGTCCTGGTAGCCTTTCTAAACGGTGTAAAAAAAAAAACCCCGACCTGCTGCCACCAGAACCACAGTTCG
>NC_069430.1:45189971-45208762 GCF_026875155.1 Cherax quadricarinatus
GGGGGAACCAAGAACTAGGCTGGGGTTTTGAACCAGGAACTAGGCTAGGGGTAAACCAGGACACTAGGTTGGGGTTG
The DNA here is from genome assembly GCF_026875155.1 of Cherax quadricarinatus. Classification (NCBI taxonomy): domain Eukaryota; kingdom Metazoa; phylum Arthropoda; class Malacostraca; order Decapoda; family Parastacidae; genus Cherax; species Cherax quadricarinatus. The sequence continues at coordinate 45,190,049 of NC_069430.1, forward strand.
AACCGGACCTAGGTTGGGGTTTTTGAACCAGTACACTGGCTAGGGTTGAACCAGGACATAGGCTAGGGGGAACCAGGAAAACATAGGCTAGGGTTGAAGGACACTAGGTTAGGGTTTGAACCAGTACACTAGGCTAGGGTTGAACCAGGAACATAGCTAGGGTGAACAGGAACTAGGTTTAGGGTTGAACCAGGACCTAGGTTAGGGTTGAACCATTACACTAGCCTAGGGTTGAACCCGGACAATAGCTAGGGTGTAAACCCAGGAATAGGCTAGGGTTTGAACAGGACACTAGGCTAGGGTTGAACCAGGCCCCTAGGCTAGGTTGAACCAGGACACTAGTAGGGTTGAACCAGGACACTAGGCTAGGTTAAACCCAGGACCACTAGCTAGGTTAAACCAGGACCAGGCTAGGGTTGAACCAGGACATAGGCTAGGTAAAACCAGGACACTAGGCTAGGGTGAAACCAGGACACTAGGCTAGGGTTAAACCGGGACACTGGGCTGGGTTGAAAAACCAGGACACTAGGCTAGGTTAAACCAGGACCCTAGGCTAGGGTTAAACCAAGGACCTAGGTAGGGTTAAACCAGGAACTAGGCTAGGGTTAAACCAGGACACTAGGCTAGGGTTGAACAGGACACTAGGTAGGGTAAACCAGGAACTTAGGCAAGGTTAAACGGGGAAACTAGGCTAGGGTTGAACCAGGACCACTAGGCGGGGGTTTTGAACCGGGACACTAGGCTAGATTTGATCCAGGACACTAGCTTGGTTGAACCAGGACATACGGGAGGTATTTTTTTTTTTTTTTTTTTTTTTTTTTTTTTTTTTTTTTTTTTTTTTTTTTTTTTTTTTTTTTTTTTTTTTTTTTTTTTTTTTTTTTTTTTTTTTTTTTTTTTTTTTTTTTTTTTTTTTTTTTTTTTTTTTTTTTTTTTTTTTTTTTTTTTTTTTTTTTTTTTTTTTTTTTTTTTTGGGGTTTTGGGGTTTGGGTTTTTTTTTTTTTTTTTTTCCCCCCCCCCCCCCCCCCCCCCCCCCCCCCCCCCCCCCCCCCCCCCCCCCCCCCCCCCCCCCCCCCCCCCCCCCCCCCCCCCCCCCCCCCCCCCTTTTTTTTTTTTTTTTTTTTTTTTTTTTTGGTTTGTTTGGGGGTTTTATTTTTAAATTTTTTTTTTGGGAGGGGATTTTTTCCCTTTTTTGGGGGGGGTTTTTTTTTTTTTAAAATTTTTGTTTTTTGGGGGGCTTTGAAATTTTTTGTTTTATTTTTGGGCCCTTTTCTGCCCAAGCTCTCTTTTGAAGGCCCGCCAGGGGCCCCTTTTGGGGCAATTCCCAAATGCTTGAGGGGAGGGTTGAACGGTTTTGGGGCCCAGGACACTAGGTTGGGGTTTTTTTGGAATTTGGGGGACGTTTGGGGCTGGGGTTTTAAAACGGGGACACTAGGCTAGGGTTTAAACCCTGGACCCTCCCTGGAGGTTCCCTGGAGGTTTTTCCCGGGGATCAACGCCCCCCCCCCCCGGCCCTTTGACCGGGGCCTGATAACCGGGCTAAAAACTGTGGCCACCGCATTTCCAACTTTACTACCCAGGGCCCCAGCTGACCCGGCCGGGACTTTAGGTTCTGTCCAGCTCTCTCTTAAAGGGCACCCAGGGTTTTAGGGGCAATTCTCCTAAGGGCTTGATGGGAGGCTGTTAAAACAGTTTTGGGGCCCCCCCGGACATTTATGGTGTTTTCCCTTAGTGGTACCAATGGCGCCCATTTTTAAAGGGGGGGGCCTTTTTGCATCGCCTGCCCGGGTCTTTTGTTTTTCGTTGGGATTTGGGATTTCTGGGTGCAGATTTGGGACCTTTCCCTTTCCCCCAGGGATTTTCCCTAGTGTAGATTATGTTATTCTCCCCCCTTGCGTTCCAACGAGTACAATTTCAAGTGCTTAAACCCGTTCCCAGTAGTTAAAGGGGTGCTTGCAGAATTTATACGTGCGGGTTAAAAAGGTTCTCTGTACACTTTTGATCTGCATTTCACCTGTTTTGAATGGAGGGGTTAATGTACAGCAGTATTCCACCCCTAGGGAGAACAAGTGATTTAAAAAGGATCATCATTGGCTTGGCATCTCTCGTTTTGAACGTTTTCCATTATCCATTTACCCTTTTTCCTTTGCACTTGCGATCGTGGACTGTTGTGATCCTTGAAAGTGAGTTTCCTTTCGGATTTTTACACTTCCAGGTCCCTTACTTTATTTTTTCCCCCCTCTATTGTAAAGGCCAGAAATCTGTAGTTAAATTGTTCTTGTTTTTTATCTCCTCCAGTTTTTCCCTAACGGGTGTTGGAATTGTCCCTTTTGGAAAATCATTTGTTTACCCTTGCCCAATGGAAAACTTTGTTTTTTCTTTTTGGGGTTAACCCCGTCCTCAGCAAAATGACAGCCCCCTGAGATGCTGTATCATCCGCCCAAAAGGGTGATACGGTGTGTTGTGTTTTCTCTGTCTATGTCTGATATGAGGATGGGGGAATTTAAAAGGGGGGCGAGTACTGTGCCCTTTTAGAACAGAGCTTTCCCTATGGCAGCCTCCCATTAAACTCTGTTTTACCACCCCTTTTTGTTCCCATTTTGTTGGAAGTTGGAAAAATCCATTCCCCACCTTTCCCGGTTTTTCCTTTTGTACGTATTTTTTGGGGATTTTTGCCATGATGCATTTTTAAAGGGTTTTTTCAAAGTCTGTGTATTTAAATCTGCATTCTGATTTTTTCGTGCATCCCCGGCCATTTCATTGGTCCTGTATTGTGAGAGGGAGGAGGGGACCTGCCCCGAACCCCTGTTGCCCTTTGGGTTGTGCGATTTTGGGGAAACCCGGTTTTTCGCAATCCTGCCTTTTTTAGCACCCCTTTCAAAGATTTTTATGAAGTGGGGGCGTCAGAGCAAATTGGGGTTTTTTTCTTAAACCCAATTTCTTTTTGCCAACCCTTTTTGGGTGGGGGCATATCCGTTGTTTTTAAGTGGACTGGAAATTTTTTTCCCCATGTCCCCCCAAAACTCCCCCCATAGTGGGACTTGAGCACGGGAAAGGGGTTTCTTTGCAGTTCTTAATGAAAACGAGTTCCCGAGTTGGGCCCGGGGGGGTCTGGGCATGTTGGGCAATGGGTTTTTTTTGAAATCTATCGGGAAATTTGGGTAATGTCGGAAAAACTGGCCCTAATTTATGGGTTTTTTAGGCTCATTTATGAAGAAATTTATTTGGGTCGTCGATCAAACAGATGAATTTGAGTTCATAAACACAGAGTCCGGGACTGGGATTTCAATATTTTTACTCATTTTTTTTTCATTGTGAAGTCCCATCGGGCTGAGTAAAAAGGGGACCCATACTAGATGCGGCATTTTCCCTTGTTTTTGGCATTTTGAAAAGAAATATTTTGAATTTCTTTCAGTTTCACTAATAGCTTTAAGCTCCTCCTGTCTCTCCTGGTTCCTGTAAGAGTCATTTAACTTAAGTTCGATAGCTTCCACTTCCCTGGTCAGCGCCTCCTTTCGTGTATCAGATATTCTAGCACTCCTGAGGAGCTCTGTGACTCTTCGTCGTCTTCTGTAGAGGGAGCGTCTTTCTCTCTCCAGTTTACTCCTGCTCTTCTTCTTTCTTAGGGAAATATGCCTAGAACATGCTAGGCTAGGCTAGGGTTGAACCAGGACACTAGGTTAGGGCTGAACCAGGACACTAGGCTAGGGTTGAACCAGGACACTAGGCTAGGGTTTACCAGGGCACTAGGCTAGGGGTGAAAGGAACTAGGTAGGGGTGAACCAGGACACTAGGTCGGTTGAACCAGGACACTAGGCTTTGGGGTGAACCAGGACACTAGGCTAGGGGTGAACCAGGACACTAGGCTAGGGGTGAACCAGGACACTAGGCTACGGTTGAACCAGGACACTAGGCTAGGGGTGAACCAGGACACTAGGCTAGGGGTGAACCAGGACACTAGGCTAGGGGTGAACCAGGACACTAGGCCAGGGGTGAACCAGGACACTAGGCTAGGGTTGAACCAGGACACTTGGTAGGGGTGAACCAGGACACTGGCTAGGGTTGAACCAGGGCACTAGGCTAGGGTTGAACCCGGACATAGGTAGGGTTTAACCAGGAACTAGGCTAGGTGTGAACCAGGACACTAGGCTAGGGGTGAACCAGGACACTAGGCTAGGGTTGAACCAGGACACTAGGCTAGGGTTGAACCAGGACACTAGGCTAGGGTTGAACCAGGACACTAGGCTAGGGGTGAACCAGGACACTAGGCTAGGGGTGAACCAGGACACTAGGCTAGGGTTGAACCAGGACACTAGCTAGGTTGAACCAGGACACTAGGCTAGGGGTGAACCAGGACACTAGGCTAGGGGTGAACCAGGACACTAGGCTAGGGTTGAACCAGGAAAATAGGCTAGGGTGAACCAGGACACTAGGCTAGGGGTAACCAGGCACACTAGGCTAGGGGGAACCAGGACACTAGGCTAGGGGTGAACCCAGGACACTAGGCTAGCGGTGAACCAGGACACTGCTAGGGGTGAACAAGGACACTAGCCAGGGTTGAACCAGGACACTAGGTAGGGTTGAAACAGGACACTAGGCTAAGGGTTGAACCAGGGCACTAGGCTAGGGTTGAACCAGGAACTAGGATAGGGTTGAACCAGGACACTAGGCTAGGGTTGAACCAGGACACTAGGCATATGGGTGAAAACCACGACACTAGGCCAGGGTTGAACCAGGAACACTAGGCTAGGGTTGAACCAGGACACTAGGTTAGAGTTGAACCAGGACACTAGGCTAGGGTTGAACCAGGACACTAGGTTAGAGTTGAACCAGGACACTAGGCTAGGGGTGAACCAGGACACTAGGCTAGCGGTGAACCAGGACACTAGGCTAGGGGTGAACAAGGACACTAGGCCAGGGTTGAAACCAGGACACTAGGCTAGGGTTGAACCAGGACACTAGGCTAGGGTTGAACCAGGACACTAGGATAGAGTTGAACCAGGACACTAGGCCAGGGTTGAACCAAGACACTAGGCTAGGGTTGAACCAGGACACTAGGCTAGGGTTGAACCAGGACACTAGGCTAGGGTTGAACCAGGACACTAGGCTAGGTTGAACCAGGACACTAGGCTAGGGTTGAACCAGGACACTAGGCTAGGGTTGAACCAGGACACTAGGCTAGGGTTGAACCAGGACACTAGGCTAGGGTTGAACCAGGACACTAGGCTAGGGGTGAAACCAGGACACTAGGCTAGGGTGTGAACCAGGACACTAGGCTAGGGGTGAACCAGGACACTAGGCTAGGGTTGAACCAGGACACTAGGCTAGGGTTGAAACCAGGACACTAGGCTAGGGTTGAACCAGGACACTAGGCTAGGGGTGAACCAGGACACTAGGCTAGGGTGAACCAGGACACTAGGCTAGGGTTGAACCAGGACACTAGGCTAGGGTTGACCAGGACACTAGGCTAGGGGTGAACCAGGACACTAGGCTAGGGGTGAACCAGGACACTAGGCTAGGGTTGAACCAGGACACTAGGCTAGGGGTGAACCAGGACACTAGGCTAGGGGTGAACCAGGACACTAGGCTAGGGGTGAACCAGGACACTAGGCTAGGGGTGAACCAGGACACTAGGCTAGCGGTGAACCAGGACACTAGGCTAGGGGTGAACAAGGACACTAGGCCAGGGTTGAACCAGGACACTAGGCTAGGGTTGAAACAGGACACTAGGCTAGGGTTGAACCAGGGCACTAGGCTAGGGTTGAACCAGGACACTAGGATAGGGTTGAACCAGGACACTAGGCTAGGGTTGAACCAGGACACTAGGCTATGGGTGAACCACGACACTAGGCCAGGGTTGAACCAGGAACACTAGGCTAGGGTTGAACCAGGACACTAGGTTAGAGTTGAACCAGGACACTAGGCTAGGGTTGAACCAGGACACTAGGTTAGAGTTGAACCAGGACACTAGGCTAGGGGTGAACCAGGACACTAGGCTAGCGGTGAACCAGGACACTAGGCTAGGGGTGAACAAGGACACTAGGCCAGGGTTGAACCAGGACACTAGGCTAGGGTTGAACCAGGACACTAGGCTAGGGTTGAACCAGGACACTAGGATAGAGTTGAACCAGGACACTAGGCCAGGGTTGAACCAAGACCCTAGGCTAGGGTTGAACCAGGACACTAGGCTAGGGTTGAACCAGGACACTAGGCTAGGGTTGAACCAGGACACTAGGCTAGGGTTGAACCAGGACACTAGGCTAGGGTTGAACCAGGACACTAGGCTAGGGTTTGAACCAGGACACTAGGCTAGGGTTGAACCAGGACACTAGGCTAGGGTTGAACCGGACACTAGGCTAGGGTTTGAACCAGGACACTAGGCTAGGGTTGAACCAGGACACTAGGCTAGGGGTGAACCAGGACACTAGGCTAGGGGTGAACCAGGACACTAGGCTAGGGGTGAACCAGGACACTAGGCTAGGGTTGAACCAGGACACTAGGCTAGTGTTGAACCAGGACACTAGGCTAGGGTTGAACCAGGACACTAGGCTAGGGGTGAACCAGGACACTAGGCTAGGGTTGAACCAGGACACTAGGCTAGGGTTGAACCAGGACACTAGGCTAGGGTTGAACCAGGACACTAGGCTAGGGGTCGTGAACCAGGACACTAGGCTAGGGGTGAACCAGGACACTAGGCTAGGGTTGAACCAGGACACTAGGCTAGGGGTGAACCAGGACACTAGGCTAGGGGTGAACCAGGACACTAGGCTAGGGGTGAACCAGGACACTAGGCTAGGGGTGAACCAGGACACTAGGCTAGCGGTGAACCAGGACACTAGCTAGGGGTGAACAAGGACACTTGGCCAGGGTTGAACCAGGACACTAGGCTAGGGTTGAAACAGGACACTAGGCTAGGGTTGAACCAGGGCACTAGGCTAGGGTTGAACCAGGACACTAGGATAGGGTTGAACCAGGACACTAGGCTAGGGTTGAACCAAGACACTAGGCTATGGGTGAACCACGACACTAGGCCAGGGTTGAACCAGGAACACTAGGCTAGGGTTGAACCAGGACACTAGGTTAGAGTTGAACCAGGACACTAGGCTAGGGTTGAACCAGAACACTAGGTTAGAGTTGAACCAGGACACTAGGCTAGGGGTTGAACCAGGACACTAGGCTAGCGGTGAACCAGGACACTAGGCTAGGGGTGAACAAGGACACTAGGCCAGGGTTGAACCAGGACACTAGGCTAGGGTTGAACCAGGACACTAGGCTAGGGTTGAACCAGGACACTAGGATAGAGTTGAACCAGGACACTAGGCCAGGGTTGAACCAAGACACTAGGCTAGGGTTGAACCAGGACACTAGGCTAGGGTTGAACCAGGACACTAGGCTAGGGTTGAACCAGGACACTAGGCTAGGGTTGAACCAGGACACTAGGCTAGGGTTGAACCAGGACACTAGGCTAGGGTTGAACCAGGACACTAGGCTAGGGTTGAACCAGGACACTAGGCTAGGGTTGAACCAGGACACTAGGCTAGGGTTGAACCAGGACACTAGGCTAGGGTTGAACCAGGACACTTGCCTAGGGTTGAACCAGGACACTAGGCCAGGGTTGAACCAGGACACTAGGCTAGGGTTGAACCAAGACACTAGGCTAGGGTTGAACCAGGACACTAGGCTAGGGTTGAACCAGGACACTAGGCTAGGGTTGAACTAGTACACTAGGCTAGGGTTGAACCAGGACACTAGGCTAGGGTTGAACCAGGACACTAAGCCAGGGTTGAACCAGGACACTAGGCGAGGGTTGAACCAGGACACTAGGCCAGGGTTGAACAAGGACACTAAGCCAGGGTTGAACCAGGACACTAGGCGAGGGTTGAACCAGGACACTAGGCCAGGGTTGAACAAGGACACTAAGCCAGGGTTGAACCAGGACACTAGGCTAGGGTTGAACCAGGACACTAGGCTAGGGTTGAACCAAGACACTAGGCTAGGGTTGAACCAGGACACTAGGCCAGGGTTGAACCAAGATACTAGGCTAGGGTTGAACCAGGACACTAGGCTAGGGTTGAACCAGGACACTAGGCTAGGGTTGAGCCAGGACACTAGGCTAGGGTTGAACCAGGACACTAGGCTAGGGTTGAACCAGGACACTAGGCTAGGGTTGAACCAGGACACTAGGCTAGGGTTGAACCAGGACACTAGGCTAGGGTTGAACCAGGACACTAGGCTAGGGTTGAACCAGGACACTAGGCTAGGGTTGAACCAGAACACTAGGCTAGGGTTGAACCAGGACACTAGGCTAGGGTTGAACCAGGACACTAGGCTAGGGTTGAACCAGGACACTAGGCTAGGGTTGAACCAGGACACTAAGCCAGGGTTGAACCAGGACACTAGGCTAGGGTTGAACCAGGACACTAGGCTAGGGTTGAACCAGGACACTAGGCTAGGGTTGAACCAGGACACTAGTCTAGGGTTGAACCAGGACACTAGGCTAAGGTTGAACCAAGACACTAGGCTAGGGTTGAACCAGGACACTAGGCCAGGGTTGAACCAGGACACTAGGCTAGGGTTGAACCAGGACACTAGGCTAGGGTTGAACCAGGACACTAGGCTAGGGTTGAACCAGGACACTAAGCCAGGGTTGAACCAGGACACTAGGCTAGGGTTGAACCAGGACACTGGGCTATTGTTGAACAGGACACTAGGCTAGGGTTGAACCAGGACACTAGGCTAGGGTTGAACCAGGACACTAGGCTAGGGTTGAACCAGGACACTAAGCCAGGGTTGAACCAGGACACTAGGCTAGGGTTGAACCAGGACACTAGGCTAGGGTTGAACCAGGACACTAGGCTAGGGTTGAACCAGGACACTAGGCTAGGGTTGAACCAGGACACTAGGCTAGGGTTGAACCAGGACACTAGGCTAGGGTTGAACAGGACACTAGGCTAGGGTTGAACCAGGACACTAGGCTAGGGTTGAACAGGACACTAGGCTAGGGTTGAACAGGACACTAGGCTAGGGTTGAACCAGGACACTAGGCTAGGGTTGAACCAGGACACTAGGCTAGGGTTGAACAGGACACTAGGCTAGGGTTTGAACCAGGACACTAGGCTAGGTTGAACAGGACACTAGGCTAGGGTTGAACCAGGACACTAGGCTAGGGTTGAACCAGGACACTAGGCTAGGGTTGAACCAGGACACTAGGCTAGGGTTGAACCAGGACACTAGGCTAGGGTTGAACAGGACACTAGGCTAGGGTTGAACCAGGACACTAGGCTAGGGTTGAACCAGGACACTAGGCTAGGGTTGAACAGGACACTAGGCTAGGGTTGAACCAGGACACTAGGCTAGGGTTGAACAGGACACTAGGCTAGGGTTGAACCAGGACACTAGACTTCCCTCCTCATCCACTGCCATGAACTGCCTCTCGAGGGTCAAACATAATTGAACTGCTCTTTCTATTATATGTAACCCCCAGGTGCGTAATATTATAAACCATTTATACGAGTTTAATACACAAAACTGTAGAATAGATTCTTTGTAAATCTGTATCATTATTCGGAAGAGATAATACACAAACCTAGTTAAAACAATTTTTTCAACACACTGAATATAATACACCTGAAGTGCTGTGCATTCTGTGCAACTCAAATTATTTCGTAATTTTTGTACAATAATTTGAAATGCAAATTATTATTTTTATTATTATTATTATTATTATTATTATTATTATTATTATTATTATTATTATTATTATTAATAATAATAATAATAAAATAACAACAACAACAACAACAACAATACTAATAATTAATAATAATAATAATTAATAATAATAATAATAATAATAATAATAATAATAATATTATTATTATTATTATTATTATTATTATTATTATTATTTATTATTATTATTATTATTATTATTATTATTATATTATTATTATTATTATTATTATTATGCGATACTCTTAGAGGCAGCCACACAGGATAAATTACCTTCAAATTACCTTATTAATCATTATTCTTAAATCATTTAGTTTTATAGTTTAATTGCTTCTTGAGTGGCAACAATATAAACAGTAAATCTTCAAATAAATAATCTTGAATAGATGAGAATCGTGGTATTTATACGACCCAGAAAATACTGCAACCACTAATGCCATTAAGTCTTTTTTATACTTCCTTCATGCAAAGTGTCTTCCGCTGATGGCTTACTGAGAATGATTTAATTCTGGTTGAGCTGTATTCTATTGCTTAAGAAACTATCACAAATATAGGCGCCGCCTCGCCTAGTGTTTTGGACAACATTTCTTTCTATACTTACCGAAACTCTTTTAAATAGATATATTCAAAATACTGGGAGTAAAAAAAAAAAAGGTATATTTGACTCCAAATTTCTACTTTCTTTTAACTGTTCATTTCATCATAATTGTATTTCTTTCCTTAACCCAGAGTTTAACTTTCTTCCCGGAAGATCTCAGAAACACTGCTGAGACAAGTATAGAAATCTTCAAGAGAAAACTGGACAAGTATCTCCAAGTGCCAGATCAACCAGGCTGTGATGAATGTGTGGGCTTAGTTGACCAGGAAAGCACCAGACGAGCTTGACCCAGGGCTGGGCTTGTTTAGCAGAAAAACTCTCGAAACTCATCAAAGGCATATTAGAGGTAAAACTATACTAATATAAAAAGCCTTTTCCTATTGCTCAAGGATTCTCATTATTATTGTTATTATAATCAAGGGGAAGCGCTAAACCCGAAGGATTATACAGCCCCTGCGGGGGATGTGGAAGGCATTCAGGCTTAATTCGGGGAACTGGAGCACAGATCCAATTCCCTAAATCAAGAGCCCCTCACCAACATAAAGGAACCTTCCGTGAGGGGGACATCAAGGATTCTCAAAAGATTTTCATAAAATTATATAAAATTAACCATACCATGAGTGGGGTTTGAACCCGCGGTCAGAGTCTCAAAACTTCAGACCGTCGCGTTAGCCACTGGACCAGCTAGCTTAATAAGACTCGTCCAACTAGGTATATTTCTACACCATAGGAAGGTTAACTTTCCTATGGCGGGGTTCAAACCCCACCCGTGGTATAGTTTGTTTGCAATCGTGTCATTACGATTTCCTGAGTCATATACAAAATTAAGTCTGTTTCCTCATAAAAAAAATCAATTAGGATTTTTTATTTTTTTTTTATTCTTTTAATCCTAGTGCATTGGCGTTTCAAAAAATATTTAATTAAGATTTTCTTTTTGTTTTTATTTTCCTTTGACATTATAAGCCCATTTTTTCCAACATTGTCCAAACGCTTAACAGTTTGTCGTTTCTTATCTGTGAAGGAAATATACACCGAAAATTGTATATGTCATTACACATACACCTAAAATTATGTAAATCCGTATATACACAGTATATAAACACCAAGAGATGCATGGATTTCATTGGATAACCAATGAAAATTTACTTAAATCTATATTTTGGATATTAAATATACTTAATGTTTGTACCTAGGTGGATTCCGGCCTTAATGACCCTCCAGTAAGTAATACACCTTATACCTAACAAGCTGCTCGTAGCTCAGTGGTCGCAACTTTAGCTCACAACCAATTATTGTGGGTCGCATCTCGGAGGAGATTCCTAAGCTATGAATTGGGACAAGATAGCATAACATTTTAGAGCCTGTAACTTCAGCGGTACATATATAATGATGGCTACCTTAAAAATCACAAGGGATTTATATATACAATGTTTTGAAAACTAAAAACCAGGTTGACTACGGCCTTAAATTTTTCAAGTGGATGGTTAATGGGGGTTTAAAGCCTATCAAGAACGAAAAGGCACAATACCGTGACTCGAACAATACACAAATAACCTGCACATAGCTTCTTTCTTCTATGTGCAGGTTATTTGTATAAAGCCTATCTAGCGCGTCATTAAGGATACAAGCATCCTCTACACCATCAGTCAATAAGGATTAAATAAGGATTAACTCTCAGCATATATACTTCCTACGAAGGAAGGAAGGAAGGAAGGCGGGTTGACGTTGTATTCTTGAGATAAAAACCAGACTCAAGACTCCGGATCACATTTTAAAACTATGCACTAACTTGTAGTCCCTCAACGCGCCTGCCAACTCCTGCAGATACTTACCAAGAACTTCACTCTAATTATACATATATTTCTTATCATATTTTATCCTTTAGGAGGGAGGGAACAGGAGATATTTCACGTTCGAGCCAAGGAAGGATATGTTAAGTGGCCTTACCGGCATCAAGGAGCCTTACGTGAGGGATTAGGTAGGACAGTAATTAAATATAAATGAACCTCAATAACGTATAATAAAAGAAATGTAAATATAGGAAGACTGGGGGAAAAAAATTAATCTTTCGTGAAGTACATAACCAATTAAAATCTGAGGAAAGTACACACTCATTTTAATTACTCTCGTCAAAATCACTGCACAGCATCTCATAAACCTAATATATTTATTTCTGAGTCATTAAGCATTCACGTTAAACATATGCTACACAAACGTTAGTGTTGAAAATAATGCTAAATTTACAGGATGAAATAAGTGATGAAAATGAGAAATAATGATAGGAAATAAGGTGGTGGCTACAGGAGGGTGTGCGCAGGTGTGCATTATGAAGCCGCCATTATGTGTTATGACTGGAGACGTGATCGCTCGGTGCCACCAGAAATCTTAGAAAATGCTCATTGTATGACATGATACGTTAGTCTTATTGCCTTGAAGAAATGCACTGACCCGACTACACTGAGCAGTAAGAAGGTTTAGCTGCGGATCAGCAGACAGAACCGAGAGAACAGACAGAAATGTTCCTGACACCATCGTATAACACGAGATGTGATATCAAACTTATCGTCAAGGTAAGGTGCCTCTTATGTCATAGTAATTGGTTATAATGATGACCATAATTTTTAAAGGGGTGGAAGGCCTTGGTCAGATGACCAACAGCTACAGCAGTGGGTCATCATCATCTGACTAAGACCCGCGTCAGGAAACACTTGTCCAGTTTCCTGACGAACCTTACCTAAACTCATGTCTTAGTGGTCATTAACACATAAAACAGTGACGTGAAGGGAAATATGGTTAGTTAAGAGACGATACAATATAAAAAAAATATTTTATAAGAAATTCTGTAGTTGATGTAGGTTGTATGTATTGTATTATAAATTAATGCCGAAGCTACGCCGAGTAGTAGTGAACCTGAAATATCAATTTACATACCACTCAAGAGAGGTTCCTTGACGCTGGTGAGGGGCTCTTGATCTAGGTAATTGGATCTGTGCTCCAGTTCCCTGAATTGACCCTGAATACCTTCCATCCGCCCCACAGGCGCTTTATAATCCCTACGGGTTTAGCGCTCCCCACGATTATACTAATAATAATAATATAAATTTTATAGATTCTTCCAGACTCTTTTGTGAGATGATAATTGAGAGTTAATGAACGTGAATCTAACAAACTCTGATCATTAAAGATATTCTTGTGTGAGGGGAATATCAAGACCAGTGGAAGGTCACTTGCCAGGCTACGGTATACTGGACTTGCTCTGTTATTATACTCGTAAGTTATTGCTCGCCCAAGTAGACATCTAAATTTCTATTATATGATTTATGTGTCTCCAAGTAAATATTTGGCTGGTAATTTCCCATTTCACTGTTTTCCCTTAAGAAAATATAATACCCATTAACAAAGAGCGAGACAGAACCTTGAAATTATACACCAACCAGAAAGTTGATGGAATCAAAAATTGCTGATGCAGTTCGGAGACACCGTGAAACATAATTTGATCAACGACTCTCAGCACGGTTTTACAAAAGGACTTTCTTGCCTTATGAATTCATCAACTTTAGATAAAGAAGACAGTATTATGTATATGGACTTCAATAAGGTCTTTTATAAAATTCTACACGGGAAACTGATTAAGAAAGCGCCATATGAAATAGGAGAAATTATCTCCTGGGTAGAGAGGTATGGCTGATCGATGGGCACCCGAGTTTACATTTATGGGGAGGAGTGGGAAAGGAAACCTGTTAGAGTGGTGAGCCTCAGGGATCACTGTTCGGACCTTTGTTGGTCATTCTACCTAAATATTTGCCGATGATTCTTAGGTTGTCAAATAATTTCTGGTGTGAACGCTAGAAGGCTACAGGATGACCTGGACAGATTGATGTTGTCTCAGAAGAAGCAGATACCGTTCAATGCAGACAAGTGGAAAGTTTAATCCTAGGAAAAGGGAATAATTATGGCACGTATAACCTAAACACTGTAGATCTTAGTCAAAGTAAATGCGAAAAAGATCTAGAAATTCTGGTTAACAGATATTTAAAGCCGAGACAACAGTGCATAATTGTTCGCTATAAGGCTAATAGAATTCTTGGCTTCATTTCAAGAAGCCAAAAATTTATTTAGATTATGCTGCTCAATTCTGGTCTTCATATTACAGGATAACTTAAATGCGCTTAAAATATACAGAGTAGGATGACGAAGTTGATTCCATTTCTTGTATTAGAAACCTTTCCTACGAAAATATGCTTAAAACACTCAACTTACACACTTTGGAAAAACGAAAAATTAAGAGAGAAATTATTGAAGTGTGCAAATGGAAAGCAGAAATAAATAAAGGGGATATACATAGCGTGTTGAAAATATCTAAGACAGGACTCGCAACGGTGGATTCGAGTTGGAGAAATTTAGATTTAGAAAGAATATTGGTAAGTACTGGCTTGACAGTAGAGTTGTAAATGAGTGGAAAAAACTACCAGGGAGCGTCACTGAGGTAAAAAACTTTGGTTAGCTTTAAACATAAGTTAGACAGGTGCTTGAGTGGTTGTGAGTTAGACCTGCCTAGCACGGGCCAGTAAGCCTGCAGTGTTCGTTTTTATATTCTTAAGAAAAGATGGTGGAATGTTCATGTTATCCGTGCTGAATTTGCACCATGGAAAGTCAGAATTAGATGGAATATGACTGAAGTGTGCAAATAAAAAAGGGGATACAAATAACTGGTTGAAAGTATCTAACGAAGATAGGACTTGTAACAGTGGACTCATGGTGAACACATTTAGATTTAAAAAGGATGTAGGTAAGTATTGGATTGGCAGTAGAGTTGTAGATGAGTGGAATAAAGTCCCAATAGGCCTACAGAAGCCCTTCACTGCTATTATTCCTTTTCAAGTCATAAATAAATTTTCGTTTAAAAATCGTGGACAAAATAAGTGACTTTCGAGTTGGTAACTTGAGTGGCAGTTGTTCAGTTGTTTCTCTCATTATAAACTAAGTCAACTTTAAAAAAAAAAATTAACATGACACATTTTTTACGAAAAGTAGGGAACCAATTTTCCAAAGGAGTCAGTAGTGCTAACACTGAATATCTTGTTTGCAAAGCTGAATTTTAAAGCTTTGAAGTGAAAATAAAAAAAACGACAGCTAAATAAAACTGTTAATTGTCATAACTTCTAAACGGAGGTGAAACTCCTGGGTTTTTGTGTCTGTTATTACGTTTTTGTTCCTGGCTAACACACGCACACACAAGAAAAATTTTATTAATTTTCGTACATTTGTCTAAAGTTTAAAGTAAAATATAATATACTGTTTTTATTAGGTGCAAAAATAGTGGAAAATGTAATAAGCGATTATTAAAAAATGCAAAAATTTGAAGCACTTGTGTGACTAGTCGCCAGAGTAATGAATCACAATGCATATGTACGGTATCAAAAGAATAAAATATTTTCTGCACGTTAAACTGTCAAATAATTTTTGTTTAATTAAATTTGTTCGTATATTGCTCATTTGCATGTTCCAGAGTATGTTTCCCATTTATATAAGTTCACTTTTTAATTTTTTTTTTGTATGTTCATACATCAAAAAATATGAATGAATCTGTAACTGGAGAAAGTGATACAAGCTTTGGCAATAGCTGTAAATTTTATATTTTCCAGTCCATTGCTTCATGATAAGGACGGGGTTTAAAATGATTTAATGCACCAAATCAATTTCAAATGATTGGCTTTTTTTCCCACCCTTCAAGGGAATGTACCATGATACTGAAGAAGTTTATCTAAGGAGCACTCGGCCAGCTCACACTGTGCAGTACAGCTCAGGCAGTAGAGTTACCTTCCTCACCTTACTGCCACACTCACACACCTGATAAACAACCAACCACTAACGAGAGAGCTCGACCTAACTGAGGCCTGCACTGGTTCCAGCCTTCTATCTTTCCTTTTCCCTTTCCCTTTAGTCTCCTGAAAGAAAAAAAATATTCCAATACTCATAGCTATCACAGTCGTTGCACCATATATGCCAGGTTAAGCGATATTCGTCAGGAAACAGGGCAAGTGTTTCCTGACGCAGGTCTTGGTTATATGATGACCCATTACTGGAGGTTTTGGTCATCCAAGGTCTTCTGCTGGCTAATTAGGCCACCCCTTTCAAAATAATATATTTATAACCTATACATACAATGAGTCTCCTTTTAATATAAGTGTCATTGGACCTCTATACAACATATGAAAATTTATTAATATTATTATCATTATTTGTAGTAGTAGCATATGTGTCTGTATAAATAACATATATGTATCTAAACAACATTTCTAGTTACGTGATTCTGTTACAAGATATAAGGTGTCTTTGTTTTAGTATTGCTGCAGTCGCTTTGCACCTGGCTTGTGTTGCCCCTTCCTCCTACGGTATCATATGAAAGAAACCCGAACGAACAATCGGCTAAAAGATAATGTCGACAGAGATGCAGAGATACATGTAATCTATTGCAAAATACGATGTATATATGTTTTCCCAATCCAGTGTGAGGGGGGGATGGGTTGCAAAATATGACTGTGATACATATCTGCCAGCCGGTCTCACCATCATAGACGCCTAGTAATGTTAGGTTAAATGATTTTCAGTGAAACGTAATTGCTACTGTCTCGAGTTTACCTTTCTCAATCTGTGTACCATGCAATAGCTATCAAGAACTCCTGTAAATTTAAATTATTCTTTTTCGTGTTTATCGTATGTAGTTCTAAAGCAATTAAGAAAATCGTGGAATAGTCATTTAACTTTTCATCAACCCGAAACATCTTGTACAAAGATTTTATTTTTCATCGTAAGATAACCCAAAGGGAAAAATCTTTGCTACAAGGAAAATCTTTACGTTAAATTAACCGTCTCTTGTCTTCTGTGAACAGACGCAAATTTGCTACATATCGTAAATACATCTATTTCAATATTTACGGAATAAACGTCATTAAATTTTAAATAAATAATATTATATATATATATATATATAATATAAATATATATATATATATTTAAAGTATTATGCAGTGTGTATGCTGTGTGTAGTATGTGTGTATGTATGTGTTATGATGTGTGAGTAGTGGTTTTGTATGTATGTGTGTATGTATGTGTGTGTTAAAAGTGTGTGTGTAGAATGTGTTGTATGTGTATTTGTATTTGTGTGTGTGTTGTGTGTGTGTGTGTGTGTGTGTGTGTTGTTTGTGTTGTGTGTGGTGTTGTGTGTGTGTGTGTGTGTGTGCTTTCGTGCTGCGTGCATTTCGTGCTGCGTGCGTACTGCATGCGTGCAGCGTGCGGGCGTGCTGCGTGCGTGCGTGCGTGCGTGCGTGCGTGCGTGCTTGCGTGCGTGCGTGCGTGCGTGCGTGCGTACGTGCGTGCGTGCGTGCGTGCTTAATAATTTGTAAAACAGGCAAAAATATTTACAAACATTATCTTTCAGTTCACAGCAGGGTTCGAACCTGCAAACTAGGCATCAGAGTACACAGTACTTTATATCCACAACGCCAGATTCCAGAAGTCTGGATTCTCTCCAAAAAGAAAGAAAAAACTTTCATCATCATCAACATTTTCACCATCACTCATACATAATCACTGTCTTTACAGAGGCGCTCAGATACGACAGTTTAGATGTCACTCCAAACTGCCAATATCCCAAACCTCTTCTTTAAAGTGCAGACATTGTACTTCCCATTTCCAGGACTCAAGTCCGGCTAACCGGTTTCCCTGAATCCCTTCTCAAAATATTACCCTGCTCACACTCCAACAGCTCGTCAGGTCCCAAAAACATTTCGTCTCCATTCACTCCTATCTAACACGCTCACGCATGCTTGCTGGACGTCCAAGCCCCTCGCCCACAAAACCTCCTTTACCCCCTCCCTCCAACGTCTTCGGGGACGACCCCTACCCTGTCTTCCTTTCCCAACAGATTTATACACTCTCCAAGTCATTCTACTTTGTTCCATTCTCTCTAAATGACCAAACCACCTCAACAGCCCCTCTTCAGCCCTCTGACTAATACTTTTAGTAACTCCACACCTCCTAGTTTCCACACTACGAATTCTCTGCATAATATTTACATCACTACATCACATATTGCTATTAGACACGACATCTCCACTGTCTTCAGCAGCATCCTCGCTGCAACACTTACATCCCATGTTTCACGCCCATATACGAGTGTTGGTACTACTATACTCTCGTACATTCCCTCCTTTGCCTCCATGGGTAACGTTCTTTGTCTCCAAAGATGCCTCAATGCACCACTCACCTTTTTTCCTTCATCAGTTCTATGGTTTACCTCATCCTTCATAAACTCATCCGCTGACAAGTCAACTCCCAAATATCTGAAAAATTCACTTCTTCCCTACTCCCCCTTCCTCCGTGTG
>NC_069430.1:45209262-45241762 GCF_026875155.1 Cherax quadricarinatus
ATATATGTGAACAGTATTTAGATAAAAGAAGGAAGTTTCCATTCCATTTATGAGATTTTAGAAATGACATATGGATAGAGTGGATAGGGGGCAATGTGGCAGATGTTGCAAGTGTATAGAATAAGTGAAGTTACTAAATGCTGTAAAGAGTCATATGAGGATAGTGAGGCTCAAGTTTAGAGTAAGAGAGTGGGAGATTACTTTCGTATAAGTAGGTCTTGGGGATGTGAAATGTTACCATAGTTGATTATCATATATTATTGATTGGGTTGTAAAAGAAATAAAATAGGTGTTGGGGAGAGGGGGGTGGATTAAATTATGGGGAATGAAATACTGAGCTTTTGGGGACATTCTACAGAAAAGTTGGCTAACGTTAGTGAACGAGTTGGGAGGGTATGTAAAAGGTTAGAAAAGTTTTGAAAGTGAAATTACCATAAGAGTAGGTGATGTGGGTAGCAAATGATTTAAATAAAGAAAAGTTTGATATCACACAGGAGGAAGTGAGTATGGAAGAAGTGAATATTTCAGATATTTGGAGTTGATTGTCAGCGGATGAGTTTATGAAGGATGAGGTAAACCATAGAACTGATTGAAGGAAAAAAGGTGATGGTGCATTGAGGCATCTTTGGAGACAAAAGAACGTTACCATGGAGGCAAAGGGAAGGGGAATGTTCGAGGTATAGTAGTACCAACACTCGTATATGTTGGCGTTGAACATGGGATGTAAATGTTGCAGCGAGGATGCGGCTGAAGATGTGGAGATGTCTGTCTAATAGCAATATTGTGATGTAGTGATGTAAATATTATGCAGAGAATTCGTGGTGTGGAAACTAGGAGGTGTGGAGTTACTAAGAAGTTTAGTCAGAGGGTGAAGAGGGGCTGTTGAGGTGGTTGGGTCATTTAGAGGAGAATGGACAAAGTTAGAATGACTTGGAGAGTGTATAATGTTTGGAAAAGGAAGACATTGTAGGGGTCGTCCCCGAAAAAACGTCGGAGGGAGGGGGGTATTTAAAGGAGGTTTTGTGGGCGAAGGGGCTTGGACGTCCAGCAAGCATGCGCGTGAGCGTTGTTAGTAGGAGTGAATGGAGGACGAAATGTTTTTGGGACCTGACGAAGCTGTTGGAGTGTTGAGCAGGGTATATTTTGAGAAGGGATCAGGGTAAAACCGGTTAGCCGGACTTGAGTCCTGGAAATGGGAAGTTACAATGCCTGCATTGCACTTTAAAGAAGGGTTTGGGATATTGGCAGTTTGGAGTGGACATTCTAAAACTGTCGTTTTCGGTATCTGAGCGCCTCTGTAAAGGAAGTGAGATAGGTATGACGTGATGGTGAAAAATGTTGATGATGATGGAAAGTTTTTCTTTCTTTTTGGAGAGAAGAGAATCCAGAACTTCTGGAAATCTGGCGTTGTGGATAATAGGACTGTGTACTTGATGCCTAGTTTTGCAGGGTTCGAACCCTGCTGTGAACTGAAAGATAATGTACGTAAATATTTTGCCTGTTTTACAAATTATTAAGCACGCCACGCAACGCACGCACGCACGCACGCACGCACTGCACGCACGTACGCACGCTCGCACGCACGCAACGATTGCCACTACGCACGACACGCACGCATGCAACGCATGCACGCACGCAACACACACACACACACACACACACACACACATTACATACCCATACACACACATTCATACACCACACACATACACACGCACTACATTAACACATACATACACACACACACATACATACCCACACATACATACTCCACATTATCATACCACATACATACCACACATTGCATACACCACATGAATCATATATACATGTATTTATATATATATATATAGATTATATATATATTATATATTTATATATATATATATTATATATATTATATATATATATCATATATTATTAATACGATTTATTCCTGTCAAATATTGAAATCAGATGTATTTACGATATGTAGCAAATTTGCGTCTGTTCACAGAAGACAAGAGACGGTTAATTTAACGTAAAGATTTTCCTTGTAGCAAAGATTTTTCCCTTGGTTAGCTTACAGATGTAAAACAGAATCTTTGTACAAGACTGATTACGCCGTTGATGAAAAGATTAATGACTATTCCACGATATTCTTAATTGCTTTAGAACTACATACGATAAACACGAAAAAGAATAATATAAATTTTCAGGGAGTTTTGATAGCTATTGCATGGTACACAGGATTTGAAAATGTTAAATCGAGACAGTACATTACGTTTCACTGAAATTCATTTAACCTAACATTACTAGGCGTCTATGATGGTGAGACCGGCTGGCAGATATGTATCACAGTCATATTTTGCAACCCATCCCCCCCTCACACTGGTTTGGAGGAAAAAACATCATAGACATCGTATTTTGCAATAGTAAGATTACATGTATTCTGCATCTCTGTCGACATTATCCTTTTAGCCGATTGTTCGTTCGGGTTTCTTTCATATGGATACCGTAGGAGGAAGGGGCAACACAAGCGGTGGCAAAGCGACTGCAGCAATTCTAAAACAAAGGGACACCTTATATCTGTAAACAGAATCACGTAAATAGAAATGTGTTTAAGATACATATAAGTTATTTATACAGACACATATGCTACTACTACAAATAATGATTAATAATATAATAACTTTTCATATGTTGTATAGAGGTACAAATGACACTTATATTAAAGGAGGACTCATTGTATGCCTATAGGTTATAAAATATATTATTTTGAAAGGGGAGGGGTGGCCTAATTAGCCAGCAGATGAAATTGGATAGATGACCCAAAACCTCCAGTAATGGGTCTTCATATACCAAGACCTGCGTAGGAAAACACTTTGCCCTGTCTTCTCATGACGATTCGCTTAACCTGGCATATATGGTGCAAAGACTGTGATAAGTATGAGTATTGGAATATTTTTTTTCTTTCAGGAGACAAAGGGAAAGGAAAAGGAAAGATAGAAGGCTGGAAACAGTGCAGGCCTCTGTTAGGTCGAGCTCTCCGTTAGTGGTTGGTTGTTTATTCAGGTGTGTGAGTGTCGGCAGTAAGGTGAGGAAGCGTAACTTACTGCCTGAGCTGTACTGCACAGTGTGAGACTCGGCCGAGTGCTCCTTAGATAAACTTTCTCAGTATCTGGTACATTCCCTTGAAGGTTAGGGAAAAAAAAAAGCCATCATTTGAAATTGATTTGGTTGCATTTAATCATTTTAAACCCCGTCTTATCATGAAGGCAATGGACTGGAAAATATAAATTTACAGCTATTGGCCAAGCTTTTGTATCACTTTCTCCAGTTACAAGATTCATTCATATTTTTTGATGTATGAACATTACAAAAAAAAAAAATTTAAAAAGTGAAACTTATTATAAATGGGGAAAACATATTCTGGAAAAACATGCAAATGAGGCAAATATACGAACAAATTTAATTAAACAAAATTATTTGACAGTTTAACGTGCTAGAAAATATTTTATTCTTTTGATACCGGTACATATGCATTGTGATTCATTACTCTGGCGATAGTAACACAAGTGCTTCAAATTTTTGCATTTTTTTAATAATCGCTTATTACATATTCTACTAATTTTGCACTAATAAAAAACAGTTTTTATATTTTACTTTCAAACTTTAGACAAATGTACGAAAAATTAATAAATTTTTCTTGTGTGTGCGTGGTGTGTTAGCCAGGAACAAAAACGTAATAACAGACACAAAAACCAGGAGTTTCACCTCCGTTTGAAGTTATGACAATTAACAGTTTTATTTAGCTGTCGGTTTTTTTATTTTCACTTCAAAGCTTTAAAATTCAGCTTTGCAAACCAAGATATTCAGTGTTAGCACTACTGACGCTTTGGAAAATTGGTTCCCTACTTTTCGTAAAGAATGTGTCATGTTAAATTTTTTTTTTTAAAGTTGGACTTAGTTATAATGAGAGAAACAACTGAACAACTGCCACTCAAGTTACCAACTCGAAAGTCACTTATTTTGTCCACGATTTTTTAAACGAAATTTATTTTATGACTTGAAAGGAATAATAGCAGGTGAAGGGCTTCTGTAGGCCTATTGGGACTTTATATCACTCATCTACAACTCTACTGCCAATCCAATACTTACCTACTCCTTTTTAAATCTAAATGTGTTCACCATGAGTCCACTGTTGCAAAGAATCCTATCTTTCGTTAGATACTTTCAACAGTTATTTGTATCCCCTTTTTTATTTGCACACTTTCAATCATATTCCATCTAATCTGACTTTTCCATGGGCAAATTCAGCACGGATAACATGAACATTCACCATCTTTTCTTAAGAATATAAAAACGAAGCACTGCAGGCTTTACTGGCCCGTGCTAGGCAGCTCTAACTCACAAACCACTCAAAGCACCTGTCTAACTTATGTTAAAGCTAACCCAAAGTTTTTTCCTCAGTGACGCTCCCTGGTAGTTTTTTCCACTCATTTACAAACTCTACTGTCAAGCCGTACTTACCAATTACTTTCTAAATCTAAATTATCTCCAACTCGAATCCATCGTGCGAGTCCTGTCTTAGTATTTTCAACACGCTATTGTATATTCCCTTTAATTTATTTCTGCTTTCCATTTGCACACTTCAATAATTCTCTCTTAATTTTTCGCTTTCCAAAGTGTGTAAGTTGAGTGTTTTAAAGCATTATTTTCGTAGGAAAGGTTCTTAATACAAGAAATGGAATCAACTTCGTTCATCCTACTCTGTATATTTTTAGCGCATTAAAGTTTATCCTGTATTATGAAGACCAGAATTGTGCAGCAGAATCTAATTAAATTCTTGGCTTCTTGAAATGAAAAAGCAAGGTGAATTCTATTAGCCTGATAGCGACAATATGCACTGTTGCTCGGCTTTAAATATCTGTTAACCGAATTTCTGATTCTTTTTCGCATTTTAACATTGAACTAAGAATCTACAGGTTTAGGTTATACGGTGCCATAATATTTCCCTTTTCCTAGGATTAAACTTTCACTTGTCTGCATTTGAAACGGTATCTGCTCTTCTGAGACAACATCAATCTGTCCAGTTATCATCCTGTAGCCTTCTAGCGTTCACACAGAAAGAAAATTATGTGACAACTAAGGAATCATCGGCAAATATATATGTAGAATGGACCAACAAAGGTCGAACAGTGATCCCTGGAGGCTCACCACTCTAACAGGTTTCCTTTCCCACTCCTCCCCATAAATGTAAACCTCGGTGGCCCATCGATCAGCCCATACCTCTCTACCCAGGAGTAATTTACCTATTTCATATGGCGCTTTCTTAATCAGTTTTCCCGTGTAGAATTTTATAAAAGACCTTATTGAAGACCATATACATAATACTGTCTTCTTTATCTAAAGTTGATGAATTCTAAGGGCAAGGTAAGTCCTTTTGTAAAAACCGTGCGAGGAGTCGTTTATCAAATTATGTTTCCCACGGTGTCTCCGAACTGCATCAGCAATTTTTGATTCCCTCAACTTTTTTTTCTGGTTGGTGTATTTAATTTCATGGTTCTGTCTCGCTCTTTGTTAATGGGTATTATATTTTCTTAAGGCGGACAAACAGTTGAAATGGGAAATTACAGCCAATTATTTACTTGGAGACACAATAAATCAAATAATAGAAATTTAGATGTCTACTTGGCGAGCAATAACTTACGAGTATAATAACTGAGCAGGTCCAGTATACCTTTTAGCCTGGCAAGTTGGACCTTCCACTGGTTCTTGATATTCCCCTCACACACCCCCAAGATTATCTTAATGATCAGAGTTTGTTAGATTCACGTTCATTAACTCTCATTATCATCTCACAAAAGAGTCTGGAAGGATTTTAAAATTTATATTTTTATTATACTATATCGTGTGGAGGCTAAACCCGTATGGGATTATAAAGCGCCTGTGGGGCGGATGGATCAGGTATCAGGATTCAATTCAGGGGAACTGGAGCACAGATCCAATTACCTAGGTCCAAGAGCCCCATCACCAGGAGTCAAGGAAACCTTCTCTTGAGTGGTATGTAAATTGATAATTTCTGGTTACGTACGTGAGAAAATAAATGGTTTAACACTACTACTCGGCGTAGCTTCGGCATTAATTTATTAATACAATACATCAACCTACATCAACTACGGAATTTCTTATAAATATTTTTTTATTTGTTATCGTTCTCTTAACTAACCATAATTCCCTTCACGTCACTGTTTATGTGTAATGACCACTAAAGACATGAGTTTTAGGTAAGGTTCGTCAGGAAAACAGGACAAGTGTTTCTTGGACGCGGGTCTTAGTCAGATGGATGACCCAATGCTGTAGAGCTGTTGGTCATCTGACCAAGGCCTTCCACCCCTTTAAAAATTTGGTCATCTTTATAACCAATTACTATGACAAAGAGGGCACCTTACCTTGACAAGATAAGTTTGATATCAACATCTCGTGTTATACGATGGTGTCAGGTCATTTCTGTCTGTTTCACTCGGTTCTGTCTGCTGATCCGCAGCTAACCTTCTTACTGCTCAGTGTAGTCGGGTCACGTGCTTTTCAAGGCAATAAGACCTACGTTTCATGTCATACATGAGCATTTTCCTAAGATTTCTGGTGGCACCGAGGCGATCACGTCTCCAGTCATAACCATAATGGCGGCTTCATAAGGCACACCTGCGCACACCCTCCTGTAGCCACATTATTTCCTATCATTATTTCTCTTTTCATCCTTATTTCATCCTGTAAATTTAGATTAATTTTCAAACACTATCGGTTTGTGTAGCATATGTTTATTTACGGAATGCTTAATGATCAGAAATAAATATATTAGGTTTATGAGATGCTGGAAGTGATTTTGACGTGAGTAATTAAAATGAGTGTGTACGTTCCTCGATTTTAATTGGTTATGTACTTCACGAAAGATTAATTTTTTTCCCCAGTCTTCC
This sequence comes from Cherax quadricarinatus, assembly GCF_026875155.1. NCBI lineage: Eukaryota > Metazoa > Arthropoda > Malacostraca > Decapoda > Parastacidae > Cherax > Cherax quadricarinatus. The sequence goes on from NC_069430.1 coordinate 45,216,222, forward strand.
GTATATTTTACATTTCTTTTTTTATACGTTATTGAGGTTCCATTTTATTTAATTACTGTCCTACCTACTCCCTCACGTAAGGCTCCTTGATGCCGGTAAGGCCACTTAACATATCCTTTCCTTGGCTCGAACGTGAAAAGATCTCCTGTTCCCTCCTCCTAAAGGATAAAAAATATGTTAAGAAATATATGTATAATTAGAAGTGAAGTTCTTGGTAGTATTGCAGGAGTTGCAGGGCGCGTTGAGGGACTACAAGTTAGTGCATAGTTTTAAAATGTGATCCGGAGTCTGTGAGTCTGGTTTTTATCTCAAGAATCATAACGTAAACCTCCTTCCTTCCTTCCTTCCTTTAGGTAGGATAAGTAATATATGCCTGAGAGTTTAATTCCTTATTTAATCCTTATTGACTGATTGTTTGTAGAGGATGCTTTTATCCTTAATGACGCACTTAGTAAGGCTTTATACAAAATAACTGCACATAGAAGAAGAAGCTATTTGTGCCAGGTTATTTGTGTATTGTTCCGAGTCACGGTTTTGTGCATTTTCGTTCTAGATAGGCGTTAAAACCCCATTAACCATCCATTGAAAAATTTAGGCCTAGTCAACCTGGTTTATAAGTTTTCAAAATCATTGTATATATAAATCCCTTGTGATTTTTTTAAGGTAGCACTCATTATATATGTACCGCTGAGTTACAGGCTCTAAATTGTTATGCTATCTGTCCCAATTCATTAGCTTAGGAATTCCTCGAGATGCGACCACAAATTAATGGTTGTGAGCTAAAGTTGCGACACTGAGCTACGAGCAGCTTGTTAGGTATAAGGTGTATTACTTACTGGAGGGTCATTAAGGGCCGGGAATCCACCTAGGTACAAACATAAGTATATTAATATCCAAAATATAGATTTAAGTAATTTTCATTGGTTATCCAATGAAATCATGCATCTCTTGGTGTTTAGATACTGGTGTATATACGGATTTACGTAATAGTAGGTGTATGTGTTCTGACTTATACCAATTTTTCGGTGTTATTTCCTTCACAGATAAAAACGACAAAACTGTTAAGGTTTGGACAAATGTTGAGAAAAAAATGGGCTTATAATGCAATGGAAAATAAAAACAAAAAAGAAAATCTTTATTAAATATTTTTTTGAAACGCCAATGCACGAGGATTAAAAGAATAAAAAAAAAATAAAAAATCCTAATTGATTTTTTTTATGAGGAAACAGACTTAATTTTGTATATGACTCTCGAAATCGTAATGACACGATTGCAAACAAACTATACCACGGGTGGGGTTTGAACCCCACCCATAGGAATGTTTAACCTTCCTATGGTGAGAAATATACCTGTTGGACGAGTCTTATTAAGCTAGCTGGGTCCCAGTGGCTACGCGACGGTCTGAAGTTTTGAGACTCTGAACGGGGGGTTCAAACCCCCACTCATGGTATGGTTTAATTTTATATAATTTTATGAAAATCTTTTGAGGAAACCCTTGATGTCCCCCTCACGGAAGGTTCCTTTATGGTTGGTGAGGGGCTCTTGATTTAGGGAAATGTATTCTTGTGCTCCAGTTCCCCGAATTAAAGCCTGAATGCCTTCCACATCCCCCGCAGGGGCTGTTTAATCCCATCGGGTATAGCGCTTCCCCTTGATTATAATAACAATAATAATGAGAATCCTTGAGCAATTGGGGAAAAGGCTTTTTATATTAGTTATCCGCTTTACCTCTAATATGCCTTTGATGAGTTTCGAGAGTTTTTCTGCTAAACAAGCCCATCCCTGGGTCAAGCTGTCTGGTGCTTTCTGGTCCAACTAAGCCCACCATATCACAGCCCTGGTTTATTGGCCTTGGAGATACTTGTCCAGTTTTCTCTTGAAAGATTTCTACACTTTGTCTCAGCAGTGTTTCTGAGATTCGTCCGGGAGAAAGTTAAATTCCTGGGTTAAGGAAAGGAAATACTATTATGTGAAAACGTTTAAAGGGAAAGTAGAAATTTGGAAAGTTCAAATATACCTTTTTTTTTGTTTAGTCCCCGTATTTTGAACTATATCTATTTAAATGAAGTTTCGGTTCAGTAAAGTATAGAAAAGAACTGTTGTCCAAAACACTAGGCGGAGGGGCGCCCTATATTTGTGATAGTTTCTTAAGCAATAGAATACAGCTCAACAGAATTAAATCCTTCCGCAGTAAGCCATCAGCGGGAAGACACTTTGCATGGAAGGAAGTATATAAAAGACCTTAAGGCATTAGTGGTTGCAGTATTTTCTGGTCGTATAAATTACCACGATTTCTCATCTATTCAAGATTATTTATTTGAAGATTTTACTGTTTATATTGTCGCACTCAAGAAGCAATTAAAACCTGTAAAACTAAAATGATTTAAGAATAATGATATAAGGTAATTTGGAAGGTAATTATCTGTGTGGCTGCCTCTAAAGTGTTATGAGCATCATAACTAATAATAATAATAATAATAATAAAATAATAATAATAATAATAATAATAATAATAATAATAATAATAATATTATTATTATTTATTATTATTATTATTATTATTATTATTATTATTGTTGTTGTTATTTTATTATTAATAATATAAAATAAAATATTAATAATAATAATAATAATAATAATAATAATAATAATAATAATAATAATAATAAATAATTTGCATTTCAAATTATTGTACAAAAAATTACGCAATAATTTGAGTTGCTAAGGAATGGACAGCACTTCGGTTATTGTATTCAGTGTGTTGAAAAAATTGTTTTAACTATGTTTGTGTATTATCATCTTCCGAATAATGATTACAGATTTACAAAGAATCTATTCTACAGTTTTGGGTATTAAACTCGTATAAATGGTTTTTAATATTACGCACCTGGGGTTACATATAATAGAAAGAGCAGTTCAATTATGTTTGACCCTCGAGAGGCAGTTCATGGCAGTGGATGAGGAGGGAAGTTAGGTGTCCTAGGTTCAACCCAGCCTGTGTACTGGTTCACCGCTAGCCTAGTGCCTGGTTCACACCCTAGCCTAGTGTCCTGGTTCACCGACTAGCCTAGTTGTCTGGTTCACCGCTAGACCTAGTGTCCTGGTTCACCGCTTGCCTAGTGTCCTGTTCACGACTAGCCTAGTGTCCTGGTTCACCCTAGCCTAGTGTCTGGTTCACCGCTAGCCTATCATTCCTGGTTCACCCTAGCCTAGTGTCTGGTTCACCCCTAGCCTAGTGTCAACCCTGGGTTCTCCCCTAGCCTAGTGTTCTCCTGGTTCCACCCCTAGCTAGTGTCCTGGTTCACCCATCAGCTTGTGTCCTGGTTCACCCTAGCTAGTGTCCTGGTTCCACCGCTAGCCTAGTGTCCTGGTTACCCCTAGCCTAGTGTCCTGGTTCACCCTAGCCTAGTGTCATGGTTCACCCTTAGCCTAGTGTCTGGTTCACCGTAGCCTAGTAGTCCCTGGTTCACCCTAGCCTAGTGTCCTGGTTTTTCAACCCTAGCCTTGTGTCTGGTTCACCCCTAGCCTAGGTGTCTGGATCAACACCTAGCATAGTGTCCTGGTTCACCGCCTAGCTAGTGTCCTGGTTCACCCTAGCCTAGTGTCATGGTTCACCCCTTCAGCCTAGGTCCTGCGTTCACCCCTAGCCTTGTTGTCCTGGTTCACGCTAGCCTAGTGTCCTGGTTCACCCTCTCCTAGCCTAGTGTCCTGGTTCACCCCTAGCCTAGTGTCCTGGTTCACCACTAGCCTAGTGTCCTGAGTTCACCCTAGCTGTTTCCTGGTTCACCCTAGCCTAGTGTCTGGTTCACCCCTAAGCCTAGTGTCCTGGTTCAACGCTAGCTAGTGTCCTGGTTCCCCCTAGCCTAGTGTCCTGGTTCTACCCCTATAAAATATTATTAATCCTAGTGTCCTGGGTTCACCCCTAGCTAGTGTCCTGGTCACGCTAGCCTAGTGTCCTGGTTCACCCCTGGCCTAGTTTTTTTGGTTTTTTTTCCCCTGCGTTCAACCTAGCTAGTGTCCTGGTTCACCCTAGCATAGTGTCTGGTTAACCCTAGCCTAGTGTCTGGTTCACGCTAGCCTAGTGTCCTGGTTCACCCTAAGCCTAGTGTCCTGGTTCACCCCTAGATAGTGTCCTGGTTCACCCTTGCACTTAGTCGTCCTGGGTTCACCCAGCCTAGTGTCTGGTTCACCCCTAGCCTAGTTGGTCCTGGTTCACCCTAGCCTTGTGTCCTGGCTCACCCTAGCTAGTGTTCCTGTTCAACCTAGCTAGTGTCCTGGTTCAACCTAACTTGTGTCCTGGTTCACCCGTAGCTAGTAGTCTGGTTCACCCTAGCCCAGTGTCTGGTTCACCCCTAGCCTAGTGTCCTGGTTCACCCTCCTAGCTAGTGTTCCTGGTTTAAACCCCTAGCCTAGTGTCCTGGTTCACCCTAGCCTAGTGTCCTGGTTCACCCCTCAGCTAGTGTCCTGTCACCCCTAGCCTAGTGTCCTGGTTTCAACCCTAGCCTAGGTCCTGGATCAACCCTTAACTTAGTGTCCTGGTTCAACCCTAGCCTTGCCTAGCATGCTCTAGGATATTTCCCTAAGAAAGAAGAGAGCAGGAAAGTAAACTGGAGAGAGAAAGACCGGCTACCTCAACGAGACGCGAAGAGTCACAGAGCTCTCAGGAGTGCTAGAATTATCTGATACACGAAAAAAGGAGGCGCTTGGACCAGGGAGGGAAGGCTATCGAACTTAAGTTAAATGACTCTTACAGGAACCGAGAGCAGGAGGAGCTTAACTATTAGTGAAATTGAAGAAATTCAAAATATTTCTTTTCATATGCCAAAAAAAAAAGGCAAATACCGCATTTAGTATCGTGCCTTACTCAGACTGATGGGATTGCACAGATACAATATGGAAATGGTTGAAATATTGAACATCCCAGAACGACTCTTTGTTTAGTGAATACTATCAAGTCTTGATGATCGACGACACCAAATGATTTCTTCAAGAATGAGCCTCAAAATTCCATAAATGTATGCAGATTTCCGATATTACCCTATCTCCGATAGATTTCGAAAAAAACCCATTGACAACATTGCCCATGCACTCAGCCCCCGGGCCCCAGACTCGTGGAACTTGTATTCATTAAGAAATGCAAGAAAACCCCTTTCGCGTGCTCAGAGATACACTATGGAGGAGAAGCTTGGACATGGGTGGAAATTCCAGTCACTTAAAACAACGGATATAGGCCCCCACTCCATAAAGGTGGCAGCAAAGCATTGGCTAAGTAACTATAGACCAAATAGCTCTGGACGTCCCACTTTCATAAAAATCTTTGGAAGAGTGCTAAGAAGCAAGATTGCCAAATCACATGGTTCCCAAAAATCTGCCACAATCCAGGGCCAAATGGATTCAGGGCAGGTCGCTCCTGCCTCTCACAATTCTGGATCACTATGATATGGCCTTGGATGCACTGAAGAAATCAGAATGCAGATATAATTACACAGACTTTGCAAAAGCATTTGAACAAATGCGATCATGGCGTAATAGCCCAAAAAATTACGTGCTTAAAGGAATAACTGGGAAAGTGGGGAGGTGGATCTTCAACTCCTAACAATCGAACACAAAGAGTACTGGTCAACGATCTTAATCGGTGGCTGCCCCATAGTGAGAGAGCTCTGTTCTTATACAGGCAAAGTACTCGCCCCATTTATTCCTCATCCTTCATATCAGACTTAGACCAGAGATATACACAACAGCACCGTATCATCCTGTGCGGATGGATATAGGATCTGCATGAGGCTGTCATCTGCTCTGAGGAGCGTGTTAACCTCCAAGAGATTAAACAAGTTTTCAGTGGGCAACGGTAAACATACGATGTTAATAAGGACAATTCTCCAACTACTCCGTTATGGAAAACTGGTGGTGTATCCACACCCACATAATACCAGACACAGAAGTCATATACAGACTCGGGCAATTACATAGAGCGGAAAAATAATGTAAGGGGACTGGAAGTAGTAATGTTGAGGATCTCATCTTTCAGGATCACAACAGTTGCACGATCGCAAGTGCAAAGAAAATAATAGAATGGATAATGAGAACGTTGAAACACGAGAGATGCCACAGCCAATGATGATCCTTTCAAATCACTTCGTTTCTCTCTAGGCTGGAAACTGCTGTACATTAATCATCTCCATTTCAAAGCAGGTGAAATTGCAGATCTAGAGAGTGTACAGGAGGAATTTACTGCACGTATAAATTCTGTCAAGCACCTTAACTACTGGGAACGCTTGGAAGCACATGACTTGTTACTGTTGGAACGCAGGAGGGAGAGAGTATATATCATAATCTACCAACTTGGCAAAATCCTGGAAGAATGGTCCCAAATCTGCACACAGAAATCACTCCTTACGAAAGTAAAATGACTGGGCAGGCGATGCAAAATGCCCCCAATTAAAAGTAGGGCGCCATTGGTACCTAAGGGAAAACACCATAAGTGTCGGGGTGCCCAAGACTGTTCAACAGCCTCCCCATCAAGATTAGGGAATTGCCCAAAAAAACCCCTGGCTGCATTCAGAGTGAGCTGGACAGATACCTAAAGTCAGTGCCGGATCAGCTGGGCCGTGGCTAGTTCTTTGGACTGCGTGCGGACAGCAGTAACAGCCTGGTTGATCAGGGCCCTGTCATGGACCGGGACGAGGGGGCGTTGATCCCCGGAATAACTCCAGGTAAAACTCCAGGTAGTGTCCAGGTCAACCTATAGCCTAGTGTCCTGGTTCAACCCTATTAGGCCTAGGCGTCCTGGTTCAACCCTACACCTAGTGTCCTGGGCCCAGACTGTTCAACAGCCTCCCATCAAGCATTAGGGGAATTGCCAAAAACCCCTGGCTGCCTTCAAGAGAGAGCTGGACAGATACCTAAAGTCAGTGCCGGATCAGCCGGGCCGTGGCTGTACGTTGGACTGCGTGCGGCCAGCAGTAACAGCTGGTTGATTTTTTCAGGCTGGCCATGGACGGACCGCGGGGGCGATGATCCATGGATTAACCTCCAGGTAGTGTCCTGGTTTCAAACCTAGCCTAGTGTCTGGTTCCCACTAACCTAGATGTCCTGGTTCAACCCTAGCCTCGTGTCCTGGTTCAACTCTAGCCTAGTGTCCCGGTTCAAACTATAGCCTAGTGTCCTGGTTCAACCCTAGCCTAGTTTCCTGGTTTAACCTAGCCTAGTGTCCTGGTTTATCCCTAGCTTAGTGTCCTGTTCAACCCTAGCTAGTGTCCTGGTTTCCAACCCTAGCTAGTGTCCTGTTCAAGGCCTAGCCTAGGTCCTGGTTCTCACCCCTAGGCTAGTGTCGTGGGTCAACCCTAGCCTAGTGTCGTGGTTTAACCCTAGCCTAGTGTCCTGGTTCAACCCTAGCCTAGTGTCCTGGTTCAACCCTAGCCTAGTGTCCTGGTTCAACCTTAGCCTAGTGTCCTGGTTCACCCCTAGGCTAGTGTCCTGGTTCAACCCTAGCCTAGTGTCCTGGTTCAACCCTAAACCTAGTTGTACTGGTTCAACCCATAGCTTAGTGTCCTGGTTCAAACCCTAACCTAGTGTCCTGGTTCAACTTAGCCTAGTGTCCTGGTTCACCCCTGGCTTGTGTCGTGGGCGTCAACCCAGCCTAGTGTCGTGGTTTAACCTGCCTAGTGTCCTGTTCAACCTAGCCTAGTTCCTGACGTTCAACCCTAGCCTAGTGTCGTGGTTCAACCCTAGCCTAGTGTCCTGGTTCAACCCTAGCCTAGTGTCTTGGTTCAACCCTAGCCTAGTGTCCTGGTTACCCTAACCTAGTGTCCTGGTTCAACCTTAGCCTAGTGTCCTGGTTCAAACCCTGCCTAGTGCCCTGGTTCAATTTTGCCTAGTGTCCTGGTTGAACCTTAGACTAGTGTCCTGGTTCAACCTTAGCCTAGTGCCCTGGTTCAATATTAGCCTAGTGTCCTGGTTTAGCCTTAGCCTAGCGTCCTGGTTCAACCTTAGCCTAGTGTCCTGGTTCAACCCTAGCCTTGTGTCGTGGGTCAATAGCCTAGTGTCGTGGTTCAACCCCTGCTTAGTGTCCTGGTTCAACTTAGTCTAGTGTCACTGGTTCAACCCTAGCCTAGTGTCCTGGTTCAACCCTAGCTAGTGTCCTGGTTCAACCCCTAACCTAGTGTCCTGGGTTCACCTTAGGCCTGTTTGTCCTGTTCAACCTTAACCTAGTGTTCTGGTTCAACCTTAGGCCTTAGTGTCCTGGTTCAATCCTACCTAGGTCCTGGTTCATCCTTAGCTTAGTGTCATGGTTCAACCCTAACCTAGTGTCCTGGTTCAACCCTAGCTAGTGGCCTGGTTCAACCTAACATAGTGTCATGGATTAACCTTAGCTTAGTGTCTGGTTCAACCCTATCCTTAGTGTCCTGGTTCAATCCCTTAGCCTAGGTGTCCTGGTTCACCCTAGCCTGTGTCGTGGGTCAACCTTAGCCTAGTGTCGTGGTTTAACTCTAGCCTAGTGTCATGGTTTCACCCTGCCTAGTGTCGTGGTTCAACCCCTAGCCTAGTGGCCTGGTTCAAACCCTAACTAGTGTCTGGGTTTTTTTCAAACCTAGCTTAGTGTCCTGGTTCAAACCCTAACTAGTGTCCCTGGTTAACCTTAGCCTAGTGTTCCTCCTGGTTCACCCCTAGCCTAGTGTCGTGGGTCAACCCTAGCCTAGTGTCGTGGTTTAACTCTAGCATAGTGTCCTGGTTAACCCTAGCTAGTGTCGTGGTTCAACCCTAGCCCTAGTGTCCCTGGTTTCAACCTAGGCCTTGTGTCTTGGTTCAAAAACCCTAGCCTAGTGTCCTGGTTCAACCCTAACCTAGTGTCCTGGTTCAACCTTAGCCTAGTGTCCTGGTTCAACCCTAACCTAGTGTCCTGGTTCAACCTTAGCCTAGTGTCCTGGTTCAACCTTAACCTAGTGTCCTGGTGCTAACCCTTAGCCTTGTGTCCTGGTTCAATCCTAACCTAGAGTCCTGGTTCAACCTTAGCCTAGTGTCCTGGTTCAACATTAGCCTAGTGTCCTGGTTCAACCTTAGCCTAGTGTTCTGGTTCAACCTTAGCCTAGTGTTCGGGTTCAACCTTACCCTAGGGTTCGCCATTGCATACAGATTGAACGCAAAGAGGGCAGGGCATCCCTTACTCAGGGTAGAAATGTCACCAAGGCGACATATAGTGCTGGTGATGATGGCAGAGGAGATACATTTCATGAATAAACTCTCTACGGAGGCCCAGAAGCACTGGAAGGAGCAGACGACTATTGACAGTAACACTGTCCAGTAATTTTCCCGGACAATAACTGACGTGGAGAAGGTTGATGTATTCTAAAGATACATCACAGACTTTGTCGTCCGGATCAAATTTAACTTAATGGTCCTAAACATATATGTGAACAGTATTTAGATAAAAGAAGGAAGTTTCCATTCCATTTATGAGATTTTAGAAATGACATATGGATAGAGTGGATAGGGGGCAATGTGGCAGATGTTGCAAGTGTATAGAATAAGTAGGAAGTTACTAAATGCTGTAAAGAGTTCATATGAGGATAGTGAGGCTCAAGTTAGAGTAAGAGAGAGGGAGATTACTTTCGTATAAGTAGGTCTTGGGGATGTGAAATGTTACCATAGTTGATTATCATATATTATTGATTGGGTTGTAAAAGAAATAAATAGTAGGATGTTGGGGAGAGGGGTGGGATTAAATTATGGGGAATGAAATACTGAGCTTTTGGGACATTCTAAAGAAAAGTTGCAAACGTTAGTGAACGAGTTTGGGAGGGTATGTAAAAGGTTAGAAAAGTTTTGAAAGTGAAATTACCATAAGAGTAGGTGATGAGGGTAGCAAATGATTTAAATAAAGAAAAGTTTGATATCACACTGGAGGAAGTGAGTATGGAAGAAGTGAATATTTTCAGATATTTGGGAGTTGACTTGTCAGCGGATGAGTTTATGAAGGATGAGGTAAACCATAGAACTGATTGAAGGAAAAAAGGTGATGGTGCATTGAGGCATCTTTGGAGACAAAAGAACGTTACCATGGAGGCAAAGGAGGGAATGTACGAGAGTATAGTAGTACCAACACTCGTATATGGGCGTGAAACATGGGATGTAAGTGTTGCAGCGAGGATGCTGCTGAAGACAGTGGAGATGTCGTGTCTAATAGCAATATGTGATGTAGTGATGTAAATATTATGCAGAGAATTCGTGGTGTGGAAACTAGGAGGTGTGGAGTTACTAAGAAGTTTAGTCAGAGGGTGAAGAGGGGCTGTTGAGGTGGTTGGGTCATTTAGAGGAGAATGGACAAAGTTAGAATGACTTGGAGAGTGTATAATGTTTGGAAAAGGAAGACATTGTAGGGGTCGTCCCCGAAAAAACGTCGGAGGGAGGGGGGTATTTAAAGGAGGTTTTGTGGGCGAAGGGGCTTGGACGTCCAGCAAGCATGCGCGTGAGCGTTGTTAGTAGGAGTGAATGGAGGACGAAATGTTTTTGGGACCTGACGAAGCTGTTGGAGTGTTGAGCAGGGTATATTTTGAGAAGGGATCAGGGTAAAACCGGTTAGCCGGACTTGAGTCCTGGAAATGGGAAGTTACAATGCCTGCATTGCACTTTAAAGAAGGGTTTGGGATATTGGCAGTTTGGAGTGGACATTCTAAAACTGTCGTTTTCGGTATCTGAGCGCCTCTGTAAAGGAAGTGAGATAGGTATGACGTGATGGTGAAAAATGTTGATGATGATGGAAAGTTTTTCTTTCTTTTTGGAGAGAAGAGAATCCAGAACTTCTGGAAATCTGGCGTTGTGGATAATAGGACTGTGTACTTGATGCCTAGTTTTGCAGGGTTCGAACCCTGCTGTGAACTGAAAGATAATGTACGTAAATATTTTGCCTGTTTTACAAATTATTAAGCACGCCACGCAACGCACGCACGCACGCACGCACGCACTGCACGCACGTACGCACGCTCGCACGCACGCAACGATTGCCACTACGCACGACACGCACGCATGCAACGCATGCACGCACGCAACACACACACACACACACACACACACACACATTACATACCCATACACACACATTCATACACCACACACATACACACGCACTACATTAACACATACATACACACACACACATACATACCCACACATACATACTCCACATTATCATACCACATACATACCACACATTGCATACACCACATGAATCATATATACATGTATTTATATATATATATATAGATTATATATATATTATATATTTATATATATATATATTATATATATTATATATATATATCATATATTATTAATACGATTTATTCCTGTCAAATATTGAAATCAGATGTATTTACGATATGTAGCAAATTTGCCGTCTGTTTCACAGAAGACAAGAGACGGTTAATTTATCGTAAAGATTTTCCTTTTGTAGCAAAGATTTTTCCCTTGGTTAGCTTACAGATGTAAAATAGAATCTTTGTACAAGACTGATTACGCCGTTGATGAAAAGATTAATGACTATTCCACGATATTCTTAATTGCTTTAGAACTACATACGATAAACACGAAAAAGAATAATATAAATTTTCAGGGAGTTTTGATAGCTATTGCATGGTACACAGGATTTGAAAAGGTAAACTCGAGACAGTAGCCATTACGTTTCACTGAAAATCATTTAACCTAACATTACTAGGCGTCTATGATGGTGAGACCGGCTGGCAGATATGTATCACAGTCATATTTTGCAACCCATCCCCCCCTCACACTGGTTTGGAGGAAAAAACATCATAGACATCGTATTTTGCAATAGTAAGATTACATGTATTCTGCATCTCTGTCGACATTATCCTTTTAGCCGATTGTTCGTTCGGGTTTCTTTCATATGGATACCGTAGGAGGAAGGGGCAACACAAGCGGTGGCAAAGCGACTGCAGCAATTCTAAAACAAAGGGACACCTTATATCTGTAAACAGAATCACGTAAATAGAAATGTGTTTAAGATACATATAAGTTATTTATACAGACACATATGCTACTACTACAAATAATGATTAATAATATAATAACTTTTCATATGTTGTATAGAGGTACAAATGACACTTATATTAAAGGAGGACTCATTGTATGCCTATAGGTTATAAAATATATTATTTTGAAAGGGGAGGGGTGGCCTAATTAGCCAGCAGATGAAATTGGATAGATGACCCAAAACCTCCAGTAATGGGTCTTCATATACCAAGACCTGCGTAGGAAAACACTTTGCCCTGTCTTCTCATGACGATTCGCTTAACCTGGCATATATGGTGCAAAGACTGTGATAAGTATGAGTATTGGAATATTTTTTTTCTTTCAGGAGACAAAGGGAAAGGAAAAGGAAAGATAGAAGGCTGGAAACAGTGCAGGCCTCTGTTAGGTCGAGCTCTCCGTTAGTGGTTGGTTGTTTATTCAGGTGTGTGAGTGTCGGCAGTAAGGTGAGGAAGCGTAACTTACTGCCTGAGCTGTACTGCACAGTGTGAGACTCGGCCGAGTGCTCCTTAGATAAACTTTCTCAGTATCTGGTACATTCCCTTGAAGGTTAGGGAAAAAAAAAAGCCATCATTTGAAATTGATTTGGTTGCATTTAATCATTTTAAACCCCGTCTTATCATGAAGGCAATGGACTGGAAAATATAAATTTACAGCTATTGGCCAAGCTTTTGTATCACTTTCTCCAGTTACAAGATTCATTCATATTTTTTGATGTATGAACATTACAAAAAAAAAAAATTTAAAAAGTGAAACTTATTATAAATGGGGAAAACATATTCTGGAAAAACATGCAAATGAGGCAAATATACGAACAAATTTAATTAAACAAAATTATTTGACAGTTTAACGTGCTAGAAAATATTTTATTCTTTTGATACCGGTACATATGCATTGTGATTCATTACTCTGGCGATAGTAACACAAGTGCTTCAAATTTTTGCATTTTTTTAATAATCGCTTATTACATATTCTACTAATTTTGCACTAATAAAAAACAGTTTTTATATTTTACTTTCAAACTTTAGACAAATGTACGAAAAATTAATAAATTTTTCTTGTGTGTGCGTGGTGTGTTAGCCAGGAACAAAAACGTAATAACAGACACAAAAACCAGGAGTTTCACCTCCGTTTGAAGTTATGACAATTAACAGTTTTATTTAGCTGTCGGTTTTTTTATTTTCACTTCAAAGCTTTAAAATTCAGCTTTGCAAACCAAGATATTCAGTGTTAGCACTACTGACGCTTTGGAAAATTGGTTCCCTACTTTTCGTAAAGAATGTGTCATGTTAAATTTTTTTTTTTAAAGTTGGACTTAGTTATAATGAGAGAAACAACTGAACAACTGCCACTCAAGTTACCAACTCGAAAGTCACTTATTTTGTCCACGATTTTTTAAACGAAATTTATTTTATGACTTGAAAGGAATAATAGCAGGTGAAGGGCTTCTGTAGGCCTATTGGGACTTTATATCACTCATCTACAACTCTACTGCCAATCCAATACTTACCTACTCCTTTTTAAATCTAAATGTGTTCACCATGAGTCCACTGTTGCAAAGAATCCTATCTTTCGTTAGATACTTTCAACAGTTATTTGTATCCCCTTTTTTATTTGCACACTTTCAATCATATTCCATCTAATCTGACTTTTCCATGGGCAAATTCAGCACGGATAACATGAACATTCACCATCTTTTCTTAAGAATATAAAAACGAAGCACTGCAGGCTTTACTGGCCCGTGCTAGGCAGCTCTAACTCACAAACCACTCAAAGCACCTGTCTAACTTATGTTAAAGCTAACCCAAAGTTTTTTCCTCAGTGACGCTCCCTGGTAGTTTTTTCCACTCATTTACAAACTCTACTGTCAAGCCGTACTTACCAATTACTTTCTAAATCTAAATTATCTCCAACTCGAATCCATCGTGCGAGTCCTGTCTTAGTATTTTCAACACGCTATTGTATATTCCCTTTAATTTATTTCTGCTTTCCATTTGCACACTTCAATAATTCTCTCTTAATTTTTCGCTTTCCAAAGTGTGTAAGTTGAGTGTTTTAAAGCATTATTTTCGTAGGAAAGGTTCTTAATACAAGAAATGGAATCAACTTCGTTCATCCTACTCTGTATATTTTTAGCGCATTAAAGTTTATCCTGTATTATGAAGACCAGAATTGTGCAGCAGAATCTAATTAAATTCTTGGCTTCTTGAAATGAAAAAGCAAGGTGAATTCTATTAGCCTGATAGCGACAATATGCACTGTTGCTCGGCTTTAAATATCTGTTAACCGAATTTCTGATTCTTTTTCGCATTTTAACATTGAACTAAGAATCTACAGGTTTAGGTTATACGGTGCCATAATATTTCCCTTTTCCTAGGATTAAACTTTCACTTGTCTGCATTTGAAACGGTATCTGCTCTTCTGAGACAACATCAATCTGTCCAGTTATCATCCTGTAGCCTTCTAGCGTTCACACAGAAAGAAAATTATGTGACAACTAAGGAATCATCGGCAAATATATATGTAGAATGGACCAACAAAGGTCGAACAGTGATCCCTGGAGGCTCACCACTCTAACAGGTTTCCTTTCCCACTCCTCCCCATAAATGTAAACCTCGGTGGCCCATCGATCAGCCCATACCTCTCTACCCAGGAGTAATTTACCTATTTCATATGGCGCTTTCTTAATCAGTTTTCCCGTGTAGAATTTTATAAAAGACCTTATTGAAGACCATATACATAATACTGTCTTCTTTATCTAAAGTTGATGAATTCTAAGGGCAAGGTAAGTCCTTTTGTAAAAACCGTGCGAGGAGTCGTTTATCAAATTATGTTTCCCACGGTGTCTCCGAACTGCATCAGCAATTTTTGATTCCCTCAACTTTTTTTTCTGGTTGGTGTATTTAATTTCATGGTTCTGTCTCGCTCTTTGTTAATGGGTATTATATTTTCTTAAGGCGGACAAACAGTTGAAATGGGAAATTACAGCCAATTATTTACTTGGAGACACAATAAATCAAATAATAGAAATTTAGATGTCTACTTGGCGAGCAATAACTTACGAGTATAATAACTGAGCAGGTCCAGTATACCTTTTAGCCTGGCAAGTTGGACCTTCCACTGGTTCTTGATATTCCCCTCACACACCCCCAAGATTATCTTAATGATCAGAGTTTGTTAGATTCACGTTCATTAACTCTCATTATCATCTCACAAAAGAGTCTGGAAGGATTTTAAAATTTATATTTTTATTATACTATATCGTGTGGAGGCTAAACCCGTATGGGATTATAAAGCGCCTGTGGGGCGGATGGATCAGGTATCAGGATTCAATTCAGGGGAACTGGAGCACAGATCCAATTACCTAGGTCCAAGAGCCCCATCACCAGGAGTCAAGGAAACCTTCTCTTGAGTGGTATGTAAATTGATAATTTCTGGTTACGTACGTGAGAAAATAAATGGTTTAACACTACTACTCGGCGTAGCTTCGGCATTAATTTATTAATACAATACATCAACCTACATCAACTACGGAATTTCTTATAAATATTTTTTTATTTGTTATCGTTCTCTTAACTAACCATAATTCCCTTCACGTCACTGTTTATGTGTAATGACCACTAAAGACATGAGTTTTAGGTAAGGTTCGTCAGGAAAACAGGACAAGTGTTTCTTGGACGCGGGTCTTAGTCAGATGGATGACCCAATGCTGTAGAGCTGTTGGTCATCTGACCAAGGCCTTCCACCCCTTTAAAAATTTGGTCATCTTTATAACCAATTACTATGACAAAGAGGGCACCTTACCTTGACAAGATAAGTTTGATATCAACATCTCGTGTTATACGATGGTGTCAGGTCATTTCTGTCTGTTTCACTCGGTTCTGTCTGCTGATCCGCAGCTAACCTTCTTACTGCTCAGTGTAGTCGGGTCACGTGCTTTTCAAGGCAATAAGACCTACGTTTCATGTCATACATGAGCATTTTCCTAAGATTTCTGGTGGCACCGAGGCGATCACGTCTCCAGTCATAACCATAATGGCGGCTTCATAAGGCACACCTGCGCACACCCTCCTGTAGCCACATTATTTCCTATCATTATTTCTCTTTTCATCCTTATTTCATCCTGTAAATTTAGATTAATTTTCAAACACTATCGGTTTGTGTAGCATATGTTTATTTACGGAATGCTTAATGATCAGAAATAAATATATTAGGTTTATGAGATGCTGGAAGTGATTTTGACGTGAGTAATTAAAATGAGTGTGTACGTTCCTCGATTTTAATTGGTTATGTACTTCACGAAAGATTAATTTTTTTCCCCAGTCTTCCGTATATTTTACATTTCTTTTTTTATACGTTATTGAGGTTCCATTTTATTTAATTACTGTCCTACCTACTCCCTCACGTAAGGCTCCTTGATGCCGGTAAGGCCACTTAACATATCCTTTCCTTGGCTCGAACGTGAAAAGATCTCCTGTTCCCTCCTCCTAAAGGATAAAAAATATGTTAAGAAATATATGTATAATTAGAAGTGAAGTTCTTGGTAGTATTGCAGGAGTTGCAGGGCGCGTTGAGGGACTACAAGTTAGTGCATAGTTTTAAAATGTGATCCGGAGTCTGTGAGTCTGGTTTTTATCTCAAGAATCATAACGTAAACCTCCTTCCTTCCTTCCTTCCTTTAGGTAGGATAAGTAATATATGCCTGAGAGTTTAATTCCTTATTTAATCCTTATTGACTGATTGTTTGTAGAGGATGCTTTTATCCTTAATGACGCACTTAGTAAGGCTTTATACAAAATAACTGCACATAGAAGAAGAAGCTATTTGTGCCAGGTTATTTGTGTATTGTTCCGAGTCACGGTTTTGTGCATTTTCGTTCTAGATAGGCGTTAAAACCCCATTAACCATCCATTGAAAAATTTAGGCCTAGTCAACCTGGTTTATAAGTTTTCAAAATCATTGTATATATAAATCCCTTGTGATTTTTTTAAGGTAGCACTCATTATATATGTACCGCTGAGTTACAGGCTCTAAATTGTTATGCTATCTGTCCCAATTCATTAGCTTAGGAATTCCTCGAGATGCGACCACAAATTAATGGTTGTGAGCTAAAGTTGCGACACTGAGCTACGAGCAGCTTGTTAGGTATAAGGTGTATTACTTACTGGAGGGTCATTAAGGGCCGGGAATCCACCTAGGTACAAACATAAGTATATTAATATCCAAAATATAGATTTAAGTAATTTTCATTGGTTATCCAATGAAATCATGCATCTCTTGGTGTTTAGATACTGGTGTATATACGGATTTACGTAATAGTAGGTGTATGTGTTCTGACTTATACCAATTTTTCGGTGTTATTTCCTTCACAGATAAAAACGACAAAACTGTTAAGGTTTGGACAAATGTTGAGAAAAAAATGGGCTTATAATGCAATGGAAAATAAAAACAAAAAAGAAAATCTTTATTAAATATTTTTTTGAAACGCCAATGCACGAGGATTAAAAGAATAAAAAAAAAATAAAAAATCCTAATTGATTTTTTTTATGAGGAAACAGACTTAATTTTGTATATGACTCTCGAAATCGTAATGACACGATTGCAAACAAACTATACCACGGGTGGGGTTTGAACCCCACCCATAGGAATGTTTAACCTTCCTATGGTGAGAAATATACCTGTTGGACGAGTCTTATTAAGCTAGCTGGGTCCCAGTGGCTACGCGACGGTCTGAAGTTTTGAGACTCTGAACGGGGGGTTCAAACCCCCACTCATGGTATGGTTTAATTTTATATAATTTTATGAAAATCTTTTGAGGAAACCCTTGATGTCCCCCTCACGGAAGGTTCCTTTATGGTTGGTGAGGGGCTCTTGATTTAGGGAAATGTATTCTTGTGCTCCAGTTCCCCGAATTAAAGCCTGAATGCCTTCCACATCCCCCGCAGGGGCTGTTTAATCCCATCGGGTATAGCGCTTCCCCTTGATTATAATAACAATAATAATGAGAATCCTTGAGCAATTGGGGAAAAGGCTTTTTATATTAGTTATCCGCTTTACCTCTAATATGCCTTTGATGAGTTTCGAGAGTTTTTCTGCTAAACAAGCCCATCCCTGGGTCAAGCTGTCTGGTGCTTTCTGGTCCAACTAAGCCCACCATATCACAGCCCTGGTTTATTGGCCTTGGAGATACTTGTCCAGTTTTCTCTTGAAAGATTTCTACACTTTGTCTCAGCAGTGTTTCTGAGATTCGTCCGGGAGAAAGTTAAATTCCTGGGTTAAGGAAAGGAAATACTATTATGTGAAAACGTTTAAAGGGAAAGTAGAAATTTGGAAAGTTCAAATATACCTTTTTTTTTGTTTAGTCCCCGTATTTTGAACTATATCTATTTAAATGAAGTTTCGGTTCAGTAAAGTATAGAAAAGAACTGTTGTCCAAAACACTAGGCGGAGGGGCGCCCTATATTTGTGATAGTTTCTTAAGCAATAGAATACAGCTCAACAGAATTAAATCCTTCCGCAGTAAGCCATCAGCGGGAAGACACTTTGCATGGAAGGAAGTATATAAAAGACCTTAAGGCATTAGTGGTTGCAGTATTTTCTGGTCGTATAAATTACCACGATTTCTCATCTATTCAAGATTATTTATTTGAAGATTTTACTGTTTATATTGTCGCACTCAAGAAGCAATTAAAACCTGTAAAACTAAAATGATTTAAGAATAATGATATAAGGTAATTTGGAAGGTAATTATCTGTGTGGCTGCCTCTAAAGTGTTATGAGCATCATAACTAATAATAATAATAATAATAATAAAATAATAATAATAATAATAATAATAATAATAATAATAATAATAATATTATTATTATTTATTATTATTATTATTATTATTATTATTATTATTGTTGTTGTTATTTTATTATTAATAATATAAAATAAAATATTAATAATAATAATAATAATAATAATAATAATAATAATAATAATAATAATAATAAATAATTTGCATTTCAAATTATTGTACAAAAAATTACGCAATAATTTGAGTTGCTAAGGAATGGACAGCACTTCGGTTATTGTATTCAGTGTGTTGAAAAAATTGTTTTAACTATGTTTGTGTATTATCATCTTCCGAATAATGATTACAGATTTACAAAGAATCTATTCTACAGTTTTGGGTATTAAACTCGTATAAATGGTTTTTAATATTACGCACCTGGGGTTACATATAATAGAAAGAGCAGTTCAATTATGTTTGACCCTCGAGAGGCAGTTCATGGCAGTGGATGAGGAGGGAAGTTAGGTGTCCTAGGTTCAACCCAGCCTGTGTACTGGTTCACCGCTAGCCTAGTGCCTGGTTCACACCCTAGCCTAGTGTCCTGGTTCACCGACTAGCCTAGTTGTCTGGTTCACCGCTAGACCTAGTGTCCTGGTTCACCGCTTGCCTAGTGTCCTGTTCACGACTAGCCTAGTGTCCTGGTTCACCCTAGCCTAGTGTCTGGTTCACCGCTAGCCTATCATTCCTGGTTCACCCTAGCCTAGTGTCTGGTTCACCCCTAGCCTAGTGTCAACCCTGGGTTCTCCCCTAGCCTAGTGTTCTCCTGGTTCCACCCCTAGCTAGTGTCCTGGTTCACCCATCAGCTTGTGTCCTGGTTCACCCTAGCTAGTGTCCTGGTTCCACCGCTAGCCTAGTGTCCTGGTTACCCCTAGCCTAGTGTCCTGGTTCACCCTAGCCTAGTGTCATGGTTCACCCTTAGCCTAGTGTCTGGTTCACCGTAGCCTAGTAGTCCCTGGTTCACCCTAGCCTAGTGTCCTGGTTTTTCAACCCTAGCCTTGTGTCTGGTTCACCCCTAGCCTAGGTGTCTGGATCAACACCTAGCATAGTGTCCTGGTTCACCGCCTAGCTAGTGTCCTGGTTCACCCTAGCCTAGTGTCATGGTTCACCCCTTCAGCCTAGGTCCTGCGTTCACCCCTAGCCTTGTTGTCCTGGTTCACGCTAGCCTAGTGTCCTGGTTCACCCTCTCCTAGCCTAGTGTCCTGGTTCACCCCTAGCCTAGTGTCCTGGTTCACCACTAGCCTAGTGTCCTGAGTTCACCCTAGCTGTTTCCTGGTTCACCCTAGCCTAGTGTCTGGTTCACCCCTAAGCCTAGTGTCCTGGTTCAACGCTAGCTAGTGTCCTGGTTCCCCCTAGCCTAGTGTCCTGGTTCTACCCCTATAAAATATTATTAATCCTAGTGTCCTGGGTTCACCCCTAGCTAGTGTCCTGGTCACGCTAGCCTAGTGTCCTGGTTCACCCCTGGCCTAGTTTTTTTGGTTTTTTTTCCCCTGCGTTCAACCTAGCTAGTGTCCTGGTTCACCCTAGCATAGTGTCTGGTTAACCCTAGCCTAGTGTCTGGTTCACGCTAGCCTAGTGTCCTGGTTCACCCTAAGCCTAGTGTCCTGGTTCACCCCTAGATAGTGTCCTGGTTCACCCTTGCACTTAGTCGTCCTGGGTTCACCCAGCCTAGTGTCTGGTTCACCCCTAGCCTAGTTGGTCCTGGTTCACCCTAGCCTTGTGTCCTGGCTCACCCTAGCTAGTGTTCCTGTTCAACCTAGCTAGTGTCCTGGTTCAACCTAACTTGTGTCCTGGTTCACCCGTAGCTAGTAGTCTGGTTCACCCTAGCCCAGTGTCTGGTTCACCCCTAGCCTAGTGTCCTGGTTCACCCTCCTAGCTAGTGTTCCTGGTTTAAACCCCTAGCCTAGTGTCCTGGTTCACCCTAGCCTAGTGTCCTGGTTCACCCCTCAGCTAGTGTCCTGTCACCCCTAGCCTAGTGTCCTGGTTTCAACCCTAGCCTAGGTCCTGGATCAACCCTTAACTTAGTGTCCTGGTTCAACCCTAGCCTTGCCTAGCATGCTCTAGGATATTTCCCTAAGAAAGAAGAGAGCAGGAAAGTAAACTGGAGAGAGAAAGACCGGCTACCTCAACGAGACGCGAAGAGTCACAGAGCTCTCAGGAGTGCTAGAATTATCTGATACACGAAAAAAGGAGGCGCTTGGACCAGGGAGGGAAGGCTATCGAACTTAAGTTAAATGACTCTTACAGGAACCGAGAGCAGGAGGAGCTTAACTATTAGTGAAATTGAAGAAATTCAAAATATTTCTTTTCATATGCCAAAAAAAAAAGGCAAATACCGCATTTAGTATCGTGCCTTACTCAGACTGATGGGATTGCACAGATACAATATGGAAATGGTTGAAATATTGAACATCCCAGAACGACTCTTTGTTTAGTGAATACTATCAAGTCTTGATGATCGACGACACCAAATGATTTCTTCAAGAATGAGCCTCAAAATTCCATAAATGTATGCAGATTTCCGATATTACCCTATCTCCGATAGATTTCGAAAAAAACCCATTGACAACATTGCCCATGCACTCAGCCCCCGGGCCCCAGACTCGTGGAACTTGTATTCATTAAGAAATGCAAGAAAACCCCTTTCGCGTGCTCAGAGATACACTATGGAGGAGAAGCTTGGACATGGGTGGAAATTCCAGTCACTTAAAACAACGGATATAGGCCCCCACTCCATAAAGGTGGCAGCAAAGCATTGGCTAAGTAACTATAGACCAAATAGCTCTGGACGTCCCACTTTCATAAAAATCTTTGGAAGAGTGCTAAGAAGCAAGATTGCCAAATCACATGGTTCCCAAAAATCTGCCACAATCCAGGGCCAAATGGATTCAGGGCAGGTCGCTCCTGCCTCTCACAATTCTGGATCACTATGATATGGCCTTGGATGCACTGAAGAAATCAGAATGCAGATATAATTACACAGACTTTGCAAAAGCATTTGAACAAATGCGATCATGGCGTAATAGCCCAAAAAATTACGTGCTTAAAGGAATAACTGGGAAAGTGGGGAGGTGGATCTTCAACTCCTAACAATCGAACACAAAGAGTACTGGTCAACGATCTTAATCGGTGGCTGCCCCATAGTGAGAGAGCTCTGTTCTTATACAGGCAAAGTACTCGCCCCATTTATTCCTCATCCTTCATATCAGACTTAGACCAGAGATATACACAACAGCACCGTATCATCCTGTGCGGATGGATATAGGATCTGCATGAGGCTGTCATCTGCTCTGAGGAGCGTGTTAACCTCCAAGAGATTAAACAAGTTTTCAGTGGGCAACGGTAAACATACGATGTTAATAAGGACAATTCTCCAACTACTCCGTTATGGAAAACTGGTGGTGTATCCACACCCACATAATACCAGACACAGAAGTCATATACAGACTCGGGCAATTACATAGAGCGGAAAAATAATGTAAGGGGACTGGAAGTAGTAATGTTGAGGATCTCATCTTTCAGGATCACAACAGTTGCACGATCGCAAGTGCAAAGAAAATAATAGAATGGATAATGAGAACGTTGAAACACGAGAGATGCCACAGCCAATGATGATCCTTTCAAATCACTTCGTTTCTCTCTAGGCTGGAAACTGCTGTACATTAATCATCTCCATTTCAAAGCAGGTGAAATTGCAGATCTAGAGAGTGTACAGGAGGAATTTACTGCACGTATAAATTCTGTCAAGCACCTTAACTACTGGGAACGCTTGGAAGCACATGACTTGTTACTGTTGGAACGCAGGAGGGAGAGAGTATATATCATAATCTACCAACTTGGCAAAATCCTGGAAGAATGGTCCCAAATCTGCACACAGAAATCACTCCTTACGAAAGTAAAATGACTGGGCAGGCGATGCAAAATGCCCCCAATTAAAAGTAGGGCGCCATTGGTACCTAAGGGAAAACACCATAAGTGTCGGGGTGCCCAAGACTGTTCAACAGCCTCCCCATCAAGATTAGGGAATTGCCCAAAAAAACCCCTGGCTGCCTTCAAGAGAGAGCTGGACAGATACCTAAAGTCAGTGCCGGATCAGCTGGGCCGTGGCTAGTACGTTGGACTGCGTGCGGCCAGCAGTAACAGCCTGGTTGATCAGGCCCTGGTCATGGACCGGGACGAGGGGGCGTTGATCCCCGGAATAACTCCAGGTAAAACTCCAGGTAGTGTCCAGGTCAACCTATAGCCTAGTGTCCTGGTTCAACCCTAGCCTAGCGTCCTGGTTCAACCCTAACCTAGTGTCCTGGGCCCAAGACTGTTCAACAGCCTCCCATCAAGCATTAGGGGAATTGCCAAAAAGCCCCTGGCTGCCTTCAAGAGAGAGCTGGACAGATACCTAAAGTCAGTGCCGGATCAGCCGGGCCGTGGCTCGTACGTTGGACTGCGTGCGGCCAGCAGTAACAGCCTGGTTGATCAGGCCTGGCCATGGACCGGACCGCGGGGGCGATGATCCATGGAATAACCTCCAGGTAGTGTCCTGGTTCAACCCTAGCCTAGTGTCCTGGTTCAACCCTAACCTAGTGTCCTGGTTCAACCCTAGCCTCGTGTCCTGGTTCAACTCTAGCCTAGTGTCCCGGTTCAACCCTAGCCTAGTGTCCTGGTTCAACCCTAGCCTAGTTTCCTGGTTTAACCCTAGCCTAGTGTCCTGGTTTAACCCTAGCCTAGTGTCCTGTTCAACCCTAGCTAGTGTCCTGGTTTCCAACCCTAGCTAGTGTCCTGTTCAAGGCCTAGCCTAGGTCCTGGTTCACCCCTAGGCTAGTGTCGTGGGTCAACCCTAGCCTAGTGTCGTGGTTTAACCCTAGCCTAGTGTCCTGGTTCAACCCTAGCCTAGTGTCCTGGTTCAACCCTAGCCTAGTGTCCTGTTCAAGCCTAGCCTAGTGTCCTGGTTCACCCCTAGGCTAGTGTCGTGGTTCAACCCTAGCCTAGTGTCCTGGTTCAACCCTAAACCTAGTTGTACTGGTTCAACCCATAGCTTAGTGTCCTGGTTCAAACCCTAACCTAGTGTCCTGGTTCAACTTAGCCTAGTGTCCTGGTTCACCCCTGGCTTGTGTCGTGGGCGTCAACCCAGCCTAGTGTCGTGGTTTAACCTGCCTAGTGTCCTGTTCAACCTAGCCTAGTTCCTGACGTTCAACCCTAGCCTAGTGTCGTGGTTCAACCCTAGCCTAGTGTCCTGGTTCAACCATAGCCTAGTGGTCTTGGTTCAACCCTAGCATAGTGTCCTGGTTACCCTAACCTAGTGTCCTGGTTCAACCTTAGCCTAGTGTCCTGGTTCAAACCCTGCCTAGTGCCCTGGTTCAATTTTGCCTAATGTCCTGGTTGAACATTAGCTAGTGTACTGGTTCAACCTTAGCCTAGTTGCCCTGGTTCAATATTAGCCTAGTGTCCTGGTTTAGCCTTAGCCTAGCGTCCTGGTTCAACCTTGCCAGTGTCCTGGTTCAACCCTAGCCTTGTGTCGTGGGTCAATAGCCTAGTGTCGTGGTTCAACCCCTGCTTAGTGTCCTGGTTCAACTTAGTCTAGTGTCACTGGTTCAACCCTAGCCTAGTGTCCTGGTTCAACCCTAGCTAGTGTCCTGGTTCAACCCCTAACCTAGTGTCCTGGGTTCACCTTAGGCCTGTTTGTCCTGTTCAACCTTAACCTAGTGTTCTGGTTCAACCTTAGGCCTTAGTGTCCTGGTTCAATCCTACCTAGGTCCTGGTTCATCCTTAGCTTAGTGTCATGGTTCAACCCTAACCTAGTGTCCTGGTTCAACCCTAGCTAGTGGCCTGGTTCAACCTAACATAGTGTCATGGATTAACCTTAGCTTAGTGTCTGGTTCAACCCTATCCTTAGTGTCCTGGTTCAATCCCTTAGCCTAGGTGTCCTGGTTCACCCTAGCCTGTGTCGTGGGTCAACCTTAGCCTAGTGTCGTGGTTTAACTCTAGCCTAGTGTCATGGTTTCACCCTGCCTAGTGTCGTGGTTCAACCCCTAGCCTAGTGGCCTGGTTCAAACCCTAACTAGTGTCTGGGTTTTTTTCAAACCTAGCTTAGTGTCCTGGTTCAAACCCTAACTAGTGTCCCTGGTTAACCTTAGCCTAGTGTTCCTCCTGGTTCACCCCTAGCCTAGTGTCGTGGGTCAACCCTAGCCTAGTGTCGTGGTTTAACTCTAGCATAGTGTCCTGGTTAACCCTAGCTAGTGTCGTGGTTCAACCCTAGCCCTAGTGTCCCTGGTTTCAACCTAGGCCTTGTGTCTTGGTTCAAAAACCCTAGCCTAGTGGTCCTGGTTCAACCCTAACCTAGTGTCCTGGTTCAACCTTAGCCTAGTGTCCTGGTTCAACCCTAACCTAGTGTCCTGGTTCAACCTTAGCCTAGTGTCCTGGTTCAACCTTAACCTAGTGTCCTGGTGCTAACCCTTAGCCTTGTGTCTGGTTCAATCCTAACCTAGAGTCCTGGTTCAACCTTAGCCTAGTGTCCTGGTTCAACATTAGCCTAGTGTCCTGGTTCAACCTTAGCCTAGTGTTCTGGTTCAACCTTAGCCTAGTGTTCGGGTTCAACCTTACCCTAGGGTTCGCCATTGCATACAGATTGAACGCAAAGAGGGCAGGGCATCCCTTACTCAGGGTAGAAATG
>NC_069430.1:45251762-45259262 GCF_026875155.1 Cherax quadricarinatus
AACATACATGTAAACACAAATAACATACATGTAAGACAAATAACATACATGTAAACACAAATAACATACATGTAAACACAAATAACATACATGTAAACACGAATAACATACATGTAAACACAAATAACATACATGTAAACACAAATAACATACATGTAAACACAAAAACATACAGTAAGGAAAATAACATACTTTGTAAATCCAAATAACATACATGTAAACACAAATAACATACATGTAAACACAATTAACATGCATGTAAGACAATCAAACATACAGTGTAAACACAAATAAATACATGGTAAACACAAATAACGTACATGTAAACACGAATAACATACATGGTAAACACTAATAACCATTAATGTAAACCAACAAATAACATACATGTAACACAAATAACATACATGTAAACACAAATAACATACATGTAAGACAAATAACATACATGTAAACACAAATAACATACATGTAAACACGAATAACATACATGCAAAAACAAAATAACATTACATGTAAACCACAAATAACATACATGTAAACAAATAACATACATATAAAACACAAATAAATACATGTAAGACCAAATAACATACATGTAAAACACAAATAACATACATGTCAAGACAATTAACATACATTGTAACAAATAAAATAATGTAGACAAATACTACATGTACACACGAATAACATACATATAAACACAAATAACATTACATGTAAGACAAAATAACATACATGTAAACACAAATAACATACATGTAAACACAAATAACATACATGTAAGACAAATAACATACATGTAAACACAAATAACATACATGTAAACACAAATAACATACATGTAAGACAAATAACATACATGTAAACACAAATAACATACATGTAAACAAATAACATACATGTAAACACAAATAACATACATGTAAGACAAATAACATACATGTAAACACAAATAACATACATGTAAACACAAATAACATACATGTAAACACGAATAACATACATGTAAACACAAATAACATACATGTAAACACAAATAACATACATGTAAAAAAAATAACATGCATGTAAACACAAATAACATACATGTAAACACGAATAACATACATGTAAACACAAATAACATACATGTAAAACACAAAATTAACATACATGTAAACACGAATAACATACATGTAAACACAAATAACATACATGTCAAACACGGAATAACTATTCATGTAAACACAAAAGAACATACATGTAAACACAAATAACATACATGTAAAAACAAAATCTAAACAATACATGTAGACAAATAACATACATGTAAACACCAAATAACATACATGTAAGACAAAATAAACAGGTAAACACAATTAACATACATGTAAAACGAATAAAATACAGGTAAACACAAATACATACATGTAAACACAAAAACCTACATGTTAAACACAAATATCATAATTGTAAAGACAAAAAATAAACATAAATGTGATACTAGAGGGTAGCACACACCATCAGGTTTAATGGTGGAGGTGTCAAAGGAAACACTACCAAAGGACATTTTGTTCTTCATCGACGTTATTCTTTTGAAAATCAGAGAATTTTTTTTTAAATGAAGACTGGAAGTCAAAGTAGAAGAACACCAAGAAGAAAGAAGATGAAAAACGGAGGAAAGTTACTCTGAAAGAAAGCAGATAAAAATACTAGAAGAAAGATGTAGCTGTAGCCTATCCCAGAATGAAGAGCAGAAACCGCAAGGAAGAATGGGAAATTAATTTCATAAGAGAGAGAGCACACAGAAGAGAGTAAAAAATAAAGTAACTAAAAAAAAAGAGAGCACAAAAGGATAAAGAAGAAAAAAAAAAGTCCAGGGAAGGAGAGCACCAAGAATCACTTCCTTCGCAATGAGCACAAACATGGTCAGAGGAATTGAAAGACTAGCACAATCACAGGCAAGACCACAAATGTTGCCATAATTCAATTAGAAACTGGCAGTATATTATAGAGCGAGGCGTGCTGTTCCCAGCTTTACTTTATGTTAGGCCAGCAGGCAATACTGCACACTTTGTGTTGCAAGTGTTGCGAGGGGCCTAGTGTGTTTTGCAGGTGTTGCAACTGACGAGGGGAGAGTGTATTCTGCAGGTGTTGTAACTGACGAGGGGAGAGTGTATTCTGCAGGTGTTGTACTGACGAGGGAGAGTGTGTTCTGCAGGTGTTGTAACTGACGAGGGGAGAGTGTGTTCTGCAGGTGTTGTAACTGACGAGGGGAGAGTGTGTTCTGCAGGTGTTGTAACTGACGAGGGGAGAGTGTGTTCTGCAGGTGTTGCAACTGACGAGGGGAGAGTGTGTTCTGCAGGTGTTGTAACTGACGAGGGGAAAGTGTTTTCTGCAGGTGTTGTAACTAACAAGGGGAGAGTGTGTTCAGCAGGTGTTGTAACTGACGAAGGGAGAGTGTGTTCAGGCAGTTGTTGTAAACTGAGAGGAGAGAGTGTGTTCTGCAGGTGTTGATAAGCAAACTAACGAGGGAGAGAGTGTGTTCAGCAGGTGTTGTAACTGACGAAGGGAGAGTGTGTTCAGCAGGTGTTGTAACTGACGAGGAGAGAGTGTGTTCTGCAGGTGTTGTAACTGACGAGGGGAGAGTGTGTTCAGCAGGTGTTGCAACTGACGAGGGGAGAGTGTGTTCTGCAGGTGTTGTAACTGACGAGGGGAGAGTTTGTTCTGCAGGTGTTGTAACTAACGAGAGGAGAGTGTGTTCTGCAGGTGTTGTAACTGACGAGGGGAGAGTGTGTTCTGCAGGTGTTGTAACTAACGAGGTGAGAGTGTGTTCAGCAGGTGTTGTAACTGACAGAAGGAGAGTGTATTCTGCAGTGTTGTATCTGACAAGGGGAGAGGTTGTTCTCTAGGTGTTGTAACTAACGAGGGGAGAGGGTGTTCAGCAGGGTTGTAACTGACGTAAGGGGAGTGTGTTCTGCTGGTGTTGTAAGACGAGGGTGGAGTGTGTTCAGCAGGTGTTGTAACTGATGAGAGGTGAGTGTGTTCTGAAGGTATTGGAAACTGGACGAGGGGAGAGTGTGTTCGCAGGTGTTGTAACTGACGAGGGGAGAGTGGTTCAGCAGGTGTGGTAAGGATGAAGGGAGAGTGTGTTCAGCAGGCTGTTGTAACTGACGCGGGGAAAGTGTGTTCAGAGGGTGTTGTAACTGCGAGGGGAGAGTGTGTTCAGCAGGTTGTTGTAACTGACGAGGGGAGAGTGCGTCCTGCAGCGTGATGTAACTGACGAGGGGAGTACGTGTGTTCAGCAGGGGTTGCAACTGACGAGAGGTGAGTGTGTTCAGCAGGTGTTGTAACTGACGAGGGGAGAGTGTGTTCAGCAGGTGTTGCAACTGACGAGGGGAGAGTGTGTTCTGCAGGTGTTGTAACTGACGAGGGGAGAGTGTGTTCTGCAGGTGTTGTAACTAACGAGAGGAGAGTGTGTTCTGCAGGTGTTGTAACTGACGAGGGGAGAGTGTGTTCTGCAGGTGTTGTAACTAACGAGGTAAGAGTGTGTTCAGCAGGTGTTGTAACTGACAGAAGGAGAGTGTATTCTGCAGGTGTTGTAACTGACAAGGGGAGAGTGTGTTCTCTAGGTGTTGTAACTAACGAGGGGAGAGTGTGTTCAGCAGGTGTTGTAACTGACTAAGGGAGAGTGTGTTCTGCAGGTGTTGTAACTGACGAGGGGAGAGTGTGTTCGGCAGGTGTTGTAACTGATGAGAGGAGAGTGTGTTCAGCAGGTGTTGTAACTGACAAGGGGAGAGTGTGTTCAGCAGGTGTTGTAACTGACGAGGGGAGAGTGTGTTCAGCAGGTGTTGTAACTGACGAGGGGAGAGTGTGTTCAGCAGGTTGTTGCAAACTGATGAGGAGGAGAGTGTGTTCCAGCCAGGTGTTGTAACTGAAGAGGGGTATGAGTGTGTTCTGCAGGTGTGGTAAATGACGAGGGGAGAGTGGTGTTCTGCCAGGTGTTGTAACTGACGTGGGGAGAGTGTGTTCTGCAGGTGTTGTAACTGACGATGGGAGAGTGTGTTCTGCAGGTGTTGTAACTAACGAGGGGAGAGTATGTTCAGCAGGTGTTGTAACTGACGAAGGGAGAGTGTGTTCTGAGGTGTGTGCAACTGACGAGGGAGAGAGTCGTGTTTCTTCGCAGGTGTTGCTAATGACGTGGAGAGTGTTCTGCAGGTGTTGCAACTGACGATGGGAGAGTGCGTTCTGCAGGTGTTGCAACTGACGAGGGGAGAGTGTGTTCAGCAGGTGTTGTTAGTGACGATGGGAGAGTGTGTTCTGCAGGTGTTGTTACTGGACATGGGGAGTGTGTGTTCAGCAGGTGTTTGTAATTGACGTGGGGAGAGTGTGTTCTGCAGTGTTTTGTAATCTAACGAGGGGAATGTATGTTCTGCTGGAGTTGTAATGGACTAAGGGAGAGTGTGTTCTGCAGGTGTTGTAACTGTCGAGGGGAAGTGTGTGTTCAGCAGGTGTTGTACTGACGAGGGGGAGAGTGTGTTCAGCAGTTATTGTAACTGACAGAGGGGAGAGAGTGTTCAGAAGGTGTTGTAAACTGACGAGGGGAGAGTGTGTCAGCAGTGTTGTAAACTGACGAAGGGAGAGTCTGTGTTCAGCTGGTGTTGTAACTGACAAGGGGAGGTGTGTCAGCAGGTGTTGTAAACTGACGAGGGGAGTGTGTGTTCAGCAGGTATTGTAAACTGACGAGGGGAGAGTGTGGTTCAGCAGGTGTTGTAACTGACAGGGGAGAGTGTGTTCAGCCAGGGAGTGTAACTGACGAGAGGAGAGTATGTACAAGCAGGTTGTTGTAACTGACGAAGGGAGAGTGTGGTTCTGCAAGGTGTTGTAACTGACGCAGGCGGAGAGTGTGTCAAACAGGTGTTGTAAACTGACGAGGGGAGAGATGTGTTCTGCGGTGTTGTAATTAACGAGGGGAGAGTGTGTTAAGCAGGTGTTGTAAACTGACGGAGTGGAGTGTGTGTCAGCAGGTGTTGTAAACTGGACGAGGGGGGGAGAGTGTGTTCAGCAGGTGTTGTAAACTGACGTGGGAAGTGTGTGTTCAGCAGGTGTTGTAATTGGACGAGGGGAGAGTGTGTTCGCTGGTGTTGTACTGGACGAGGGAAGATTGCATCTGCAGGTTTTGTAACTGAGAGGGAGAGAGTATGTTCTGAAGGTGTTGTAACTGACGGATGGGAGGAGAGTGTTCTGCAGGTGTTGTAAACTGACGGTGGAGAGTGAGTTCAGGCAGGTTGTTGTAACTGAAGATGGGAGAGTGTATTCTGTAGGTTTGTAACTGGCGAGGGGAGAGTGTTGTATGCAAGGTGTTGTAAACTGACGAGGGGACGAGTGTGTTCAGCAGGTGTTGTAACTGACGAGGGGATGAGTGTGTTCAGCAGGAATTGTAACAGTCGAGGGAGAGGTGTGTTCTGCAGGTGTTGTAACTGACGAGGGGAGAGTGTGTTCAGCAGGTGTTGTAACTGACGAGGGGAGAGTGTGTTCAGCAGGTGTTGTAACTGACGAGGGGAGAGTGTGTTCAGCAGGTGTTGTAACTGACGAGGGGAGAGTGTGTTCAGCAGGTGTTGTAACTGACGAGGGGAGTGTGATGTTCAGCATTGTACTGTAAACTGACGAGGGGAGAGTTTCTGCCAGGTGTTGTATACTGACGAGGGGAGTGGTGTGTTCAGCAGGTGTTGTAAACTGGACGAAGGGAGAGTGTGTTCTCAGGTGTTGTTACTGACGTGGGGAGAGTAATAGTGTGTTCTGAGGTGTTGTAAATGACGAGGGGAGAGTGTGTTCAGAGGTTATTGTAATGAACCGAGGGGAGAGTGTGTTCTGCAGGTGTTGTAACTGACGAGGGGAGAGTGTGTTTTGCAGGTGTTGTAACTGACGATGGGAGAGTGTGTTCTGCAGGTGTTGTAACTGACGAGGGGAGAGTGTGTTCTGAAAGTGTTGTACTGACGGGGGGAGGGTGTGTTCGCTGGTGTTGTAACTGACGAGGGGAGAGTGTGTTCAGCAGGTGTTGCCAACTGACGAGGGGAGAGGTGTTCTGAGGTGGTTGTAACTAACGAGGGGAGAGTGTGTTTGAAGGTGTTGTATCTGACGAGGGAGAGTGTGTTCTGCAGGTGTTGTAGCTGACGATGGGAGAGTGTGTTGTACAGGTGTTGTAACTGACGATGGGAGAGTGTGTTGTGCAGGTGTTGTAGCTGACGAGGGGAGAGTGTGTTGTGCAGGTATTGCCGCTGGTGAGTTTGGTCAGTAGGTGTTGCAACTAATGGGATAATCTGCGTCCAGATACAAAGCCTCAGAAACACTCAGCCAAGTGATGAGAACAACAGTGTGAGAAACCTACTGTATATATTATACCAGTCTAGGGGATATTTATTGTACCAGTACAAGGTATACTTATTATACCTGAACAGGCATTCTTACTATACCAGTATAAAGAGATATTTATTGTACCAGTCTTACGTAGATTTATTATACCAGTGTAAAGGATATTCATTATACCAATTTAAGGGATAACTATTGCACAACTCTAAGGGATACTTATCTTACCAGTCTAAAGAATACTTATTATACCAGTCTATGGGATATTTATTATTAGTATAAGAGGACTTTTTTTTCTTTTTCTCTCTCTCTCTCTTCTCTCTATTTCTCTCTCTCTCATCTCTCTCTCTCTATCTTCTCTCTCTCTCTACTCCCCCCCCACACCCCCCCCCCTCTCTCTCTCTCTCTCTCTCTCTCTCTCTCTCTCTCCTCTCTCTCTCTCTCTCTCTCTCTCTCTCTCTCTTCTTTCTCTCTTTCTCTGCTTCACTTTTCTCAATCATCTAAAGTTCTTTTTTCTTTTTTTTTTCTTTATATCTTCTTTCCTCTATCAGTTTTTTTATCTCCTTTCCCCATATGCTCTTTTTTCTCTTCTTTGCTCTGGTCCTTCTGTCTGTTCTCTCGCGATTCCTTTTGGCTCTCTCACTCTCTATCTCTCTCTTTTTTTTTTTTTTCACAGGGTTTGGACAAGGTTAAGGATCCTAGATTTATTGACAAACTTTTATTAATGGTTATGGATTGCCTAACTTTATGGCAGTCGAAGAGCTGTTACCTACATAAGCTCATTGAAAGCTTTTTATTGTTATGAGACAAACAAGTAGGGAGCAGGTTGCATGTTGGAAGCCGATCTGTGGGCCTGCATTTCATTTATCAACTGATTTTATCTCGATTTAAAATTATGACACATGTGCATCTTGGGTATCTTTATAGTGTCCCAGGAAACGTTTCCGCCACACAGTGGCTTCGTCAGCCCATACCAAAGGTAATCTTGAAGAACAGGAGGAGAAATGAGGTAATGTGACTTTATCTCGTTGACTTCATTAAGCTGTACGAATGTGATTCCATACTCTCTCTCTCTCTCTCTCTCTCTCTCTCTCTCTCTCTCTCTCTCTCTCTTCTCTCTCTCTCTCTCTCTCTCTCCTCTCTCTATCTCTC
>NC_069430.1:45261762-45299127 GCF_026875155.1 Cherax quadricarinatus
GTCACAAACCTTCTGGAGTTTTATGATAAAATAACAGAAGTAAGACAAGAGAGAGAGGGGTGGGTTGATTGCATCTTCTTGGACTGCAAGAAGGCCTTTGACACAGTTCCTCACAAGAGATTAGTGCAGAAGCTAGAGCATCAGGCGCATATAACAGGAAGGGCACTGCAATGGATCAGAGAATACCTGACAGGGAGGCAACAACGAGTCATGGTACGTAATGATGTATCACAGTGGGCACCCGTGACGAGCGGGGTCCCACAGGGGTCGGTCCTAGGACCAGTGCTATTTTTGGTATATGTGAACGACATGACGGAAGGGTTAGACTCAGAAGTGTCCCTGTTTGCAGATGATGTGAAGTTAATGAGGAGAATTAAATCTGATGAGGACCAGGCAGGACTTCAAAGAGACCTGGACAGACTGGACACCTGGTCCAGCAAATGGCTTCTCGAATTTAATCCTGCCAAATGCAAAGTCATGAAGATGGGGGAGGGGCACAGAAGACCACAGACAGAGTATAGGCTAGGTGGCCAAAGACTGCAAACCTCACTCAAGGAGAAAGATCTTGGGGTGAGGGATAACACGGAGCATGTCTCCGGAAGCACAATCAATCAGATAAAATGCTGCAGCATATGGGCGCTGGCAAACTGAGAACAGCATTCCGATACCTTAGTAAGGAATCATTCAAGACACTGTACACCGTGTATGTCAGGCCCATACTGGAGTATGAGCACACTGTTTGGAACCCGCACTTGATAAAGCACGTCAAGAAACTAGAGAAAGTACAAAGGTTTGCGACAAGGTTAGTTCCAGAGCTAAGGGGAATGTCCTATGAGGAAAAATTAAGGGGAAAACGGCCTGACCACACTGGAGGACAGGAGGGTCAGGGGAGACATGATAACGACATATAAAATACTGCGTGGAATAGACAAGGTGGACAAAGACAGGATGTTCCAGGGAGGGGCCCACAGAAACAAGAGGCCACAATTGGAAGTTGAAGACAAAAAATGAGTCAAGAAGATAGTAGGAAAGTATTTCTTTCAGCCCATAGAGTTGTAAGGCAGTGGAATAGCCTAGAAAATGACGTAGTGGAGGCAGGAACCATACACAGTTTTAAGACGAGGTTTGATTAAAGCTCAGGGAGCGGGGAGAGAGAGGGCCTAGTAGCAACCCGGGGTGAAGAGGCGGGGCCAGGAGCTAGGACTCGACCCCTGCAACCACAAATAGGTGAGTACAAATAGGTGAGTACCACACACACACACAACACACACAAAACCACACAACACACAACACACACACACAAACATACACACACACTAACACACACACACAACACACACCACACACACACAACCCCACACACACACAAAACATACACACACACACATACACACACACACACACCCCAGGGATAGCAGGGAAGGCACTACAATGGATCAGGGAATATTGTCAGGAAGAACACAGCAGCGAGTCATGGTACTCGTGGCGTGGCGACTGGGGTCAGTGGGGGCCACCTGTGACCAGCGGGGTCCCATCAGGGGTCAGTCATTGGGACCTGTGCTGTCTTCTGGTATTTGTGAACGACATGACGGAAGGTATTGACTTCTGAGGATTGTCCTTTTTGCAGATGACGTGAAGTTGTGAGAAGAATTTCACCGATCGGAAGACCTGGCATGGCAGAACTACAAAGGGAATCTGGGACTGGCTGCAGTCATGGTCCAGCCAATTGGCTCATGGAGTTCAACCTCACCAAGTGCTAAGTTCATGAAGTTTGGCGGAGCAAAGGGCAAAAAGACCGAGCGGAGAACAGGCTTAGGGGCGGCCAGGGAAACAACCTCACTCAAGGATAAAGATCTTGGGGTGAGTTATCACCAGGCACATCTCCTGAAGCCGAACATCAACCAAATAACTTGCTGACAGCATAAGGGCGCCTACCAAATCCCTCAGAACAGCATTCACGACTAATAATAGGATTCGTTCACGGACCCTGTTACACCGTGTACGTAGGCCCATATTGGACAAACTAGATGCGGCACCAGTTTGGGAACCACACACTAGCAAGACGTAAAGATACTAGAGAAAGTGCAAAGGTTTTTGCAACAAGAATGTCCCAGAGCTAAGAGGTATGTTCTACGAGGAAAGAAGGTTAAGGGAAATAACCTGACGACACTGGAGGACAGGAGTGATAGGGGTGACTTGATAAACGACATACAAATACATGAGGGAATTGGACAAGGTGGACAAAAGACAGGCATGTTCCAGAGATTGGACACAGTTACATGGGGGGACACAGTTGGAGTTGAAGACACAGATGAATCACAAGGGTGTTAGGAGTATTTCTTCAGCCAACAGACGTAGTCAGCTAAGTGGAAATAGTTTGGGAAGCGATGTAGTGGAGGCAGGATTCCTTACATAGCTTTAAGCCAAGAGGTATGAATAAAGCTCACGGCTCAGGGGAGAGATTGACCTAGTACGCGATCGTGAAAAGGAGGCGGGCAGGTGCTCGGACTCGACCCCCGCAACCTAAACTAGGTGAGCTACAAACTAGGGGTATCAGTACAAACACACAAACACCCACACACACACTCACACATACCACACACACACACACACACAAACACCAAAACACACACAATACGTCACACACACACAACACACACACACACACACACACTACACACTCACTCAACACACCACACACACACACACATACGCTCACACAAATACACCACAAAAAACACCTACACACACACACACACACTACACACACACACACACTCACCGCACACACACACACACACAAAACACACAAACACCTACACACTACCACACACACACAACACACTAACACACTCTCAACACACACACCACACACACACACCACACTCCACACACACAACCATTACACACACATAAACATGTTCAGAGCTCCACTTCGGTGACCTGACTCACCAAAACTTGCTCATATAGATCATTACATAAGAAAAGAAGGAACACTGCAACTGGCCTAACTGTCCCATGCGGAGCAGGTTCCATGTCCCCACTCCGGATATTTAAAAACCAATGACCCACCCCCCGATTATCCGAATGACCCACCAGTCTGGTCATCCCCACTCAGGATGGTGAACTGCTACCATACCAGCGACACAAGCTTGTAGGTCCAACTCACACCCTCCACACCACTCATGCATTTATCTACCTCATTTTTAAAAACTCCTACTTCGTTTTAGCCCACAATATACTGTACTCGGAAGAGTTTGTTCCACTCTTCCAATCTCTATTACCCAAACCAGTGCTTTCCTATATCCTTCCTGAATCTGAATTTTTCCAACTTGAAACCATTGCTGCGAAGTCCTGTCTTGGTGAAATTTTTCAGCACATATTTACACTCATCTTTTTTTTATTCCAGTTTTCCATTTATACACCTCGTCATATACCCCCTATTTTCTACGCCTTCGAGGTGAGTGCTGATTTCTAGGCCCTCAGTCTATCCTCATAGGGAAGATTTCTGATACATGGGGATCAACTTTGTCATCCTCTTTGTAAGGTTTTCCAGCAGCATTTATATCCATTCTTATAATACGGTGACAGAACTGAGCAAGCATTGTCTAAAGAGGGCCTAACTAAGGACATTATTAGTTTGAAGACAACTCTTTGGACTTCTATTATTTATACTTCTAGATATGAAGCCAAGAATTATGTTAAGCTTTTATTGCTAAACATATGCAACTGTTGTCTTGGTTTAGGGTTACTGTTAACCGAACTCCTAAATTCTTTTCGCCAATTCGGTAGTATTAAGTACTACATTATTTTAGTTTATATGTGGCATGGTTATTTAACTGTCAACATTTTAGAACTTGACATTTGTCATTATTAAACTGCATCTGCACTTCTACGACAT
Source organism: Cherax quadricarinatus (assembly GCF_026875155.1). Taxonomy (NCBI): domain Eukaryota; kingdom Metazoa; phylum Arthropoda; class Malacostraca; order Decapoda; family Parastacidae; genus Cherax; species Cherax quadricarinatus. The sequence continues at coordinate 45,265,664 of NC_069430.1, forward strand.
TGCGTCAGTCTATCTAAATCATCCTGGAGTGCTCTAGTGTCCTCATTAGAATGAACCTGGCACCGCGCCTTATTTTGGTGTCATCAAGCAAAAATTTGACTATGACGCCTATTTTTTCCCTCATCTATGTCGTTTATGCAATTTGGCTTGAACAACACGGGCCCCAACACTGAACCCTGAGGAACACTGCTTGTGACGCTGCCCCATTTGTTTTTCCCCAATTTGCAACTCTCTATTTGTCAGCCTTTGAACTACCCAGGAAAAAATTTCTCCTCCTATTCCGTGTGCCTTATGTTTCATCATAGCCTATGGTGGGGACTCTTTCGAAAGCCTTAATGTGGTTCCATCATACACAATATATATTCAGTACCTTGACTGCCTTCCTCACAAACACCTTAGTGAAAAAAGTTAGTAAATTCGATAAGACAGGAACGCCCCTTATAAACTCACACTTGGGAAAAAATAATCACCAAGTGACCATCACCAGTTCGTTGTCGTCTGAGTTCCTCTTCACCAAGGCTTAAATGTACGATTTATTTTTTAATGTTTGTTAAAATAATGAAGATATATTGTTATACTCATGGAGATGTGAAGATCCGTAGTTCCCCCATACCTGCACAGTTCCCTCATACCTGCACAGTTCCCCCATACCTGCACAGTTCCCTCTTACCTGCACAGTTCCCCCATACCTGCATAGTTCCCCTATACCTGCATAGTTCCCCATACTTGCATAGTTCCCCCATACCTGCACAGTTCCCTCATACCTGCATAGTTCACACATACCTGCATAGTCCCCCATACTTGCACAGTTCCCACATACCTGCACAGTTCCCTCATACCTGCACAGTTCCCCCATACCTGCACAGTTCCCTTACCTGTAAGTTCCCCCATACTTGCATAGTTCCCCCATACCTGCATAGTTCCCTCATACTTGCACAGTTCCCCCATACCTGCACAGTTCCCTCATACCTGCACAGTTCCCCCATACCTGCACAGTTCCCCTTACCTGCACAGTTCCCCATACCTGCATAGTTCCCCAATACCTGCACAGTTCCCCATACCTTTCATAGTTCCACATACCTGCATAGTTCCCCATACTGCACAGTTCCCCATACCTGCACAGTTTTTCCCTTCATACCTGCCAAGTTCCCCCATACCTGCATAGTTCACACATACCCTTTCATAGTTCCCCCATACCTGCACAGTTCCCTCATACCTGCATAGTTCACACATACCTGCATAGTCCCCCATACTTGCACAGTTCCCACATACCTGCACAGTTCCCCATACCTGCACAGTTCCCCATACTTGCACAGTTCCCCATACCTGCATCAGTTCCCCATACTTTCACAGTTCCCCATACCTGCACAGTTCCCCATACCTGCATAGTTCCCCCATACCTGCATAGTTCCCCATACCTGCATAGTTCCCCCATACCTGCACAGTTCCCCCATACCTGCACAGTTCCCCCATACCTGCATAGTTCCCCCATACCTGCATAGTTCCCCCATACCTGCATAGTTCCCCCATACCTGTATAGTTCCCCCATACCTGCATAGTTCCCCCATACCTGCATAGTTCCCCCTACCTGCATAGTTCCCCATATCTGCATAGTTCCTCCATGCCTGCATAGATCCCCCATATCTGCATAGTTCCCCCTACCTGCACAGATCCCCTATACCTGCATAGATCCCCTTAAAAACACTCTACTTCTCCACGTCAGCAGTGCCATTACTAGCTTAGTAAATGTACCATCAACATGTTTTGATTAGTTCAGTCACCATTTCTCCAGCCATCTTCCCTCCTCTTCTTTCTCTTCATCCTTTTTCTCCTCCTATTATTCTTTCTTCCCTTATTTCTCACCCATATTCTCTGCAAAATTTCTTCCTGTCCTTCACTCATCCTCTCCTACTGCACGTTTTCTCCTACTCTTTCTCCCTCCCTCCTTTACTCTCTCTCACAGGCCATTATTTCCTCCCCCCTCCCCCACTACCAGGAGGAGAACCCCTTTCCACTTAGCACCCCCTCCCCCTCGTTACCATTAGCACAAGTCACGTGACCACACAAATGAAGGGAGCTGCACCTGCCTGGTGAGGAGCTCGTTAGTGAGCTCCTCACTCTCTCTGCTCACGTAATGTGCGTGAGAGACACAGTGAGACTGATTTTTTTAATATATATATATATATATATATATATATATATAGATATATATATATATATATATATATATATATATATATACAATATATATATATATATATATATATATATATATATATATATATATATATATACATATATATATATATACATATGTATATATATTATATATGGAACTGCATGTTGAAGTGTACTTGTTGGTGTGTTTGATGGGTGACGCTGACTGATCGCGTTATGGCACAAGTAAAATTAACTTTGCTCAGACTTTTTTTCAAACAAAACCGATTGACTGTTTTTTGTTAAGTCGGGAGCATTTAGTTTACATATTTTTGTTGCGGCTGACAAGAGGGTTCAGACGCGAGCCCAGTATGCAGCAAGCATTTCCCCTCTGGATGACCACGCTGAGGCGCTGGAACATGAAAGTGGCTGCCCTTGGGTCCCTGGTGGTGCCGATGAGTCTAGAACCCAGTTCTTTAAGGAAATGTGTGGCATTTTTTTCCCCATGATCCCAAGGTCTCTGATCCCACTGGGACAAATTGATACTCTTGGTTTGTCCCTGTACTTGCTGATCTTGTACTTCCTCCCTGTGATCAGCAGCTCCTTCCTCTCTCCTGACACTGTGATAGATGTAGGTGTCAGCCAGCGTTGACACAGGTATAGTCCCATGCTAAGAGCTTGCCATTCTTCCAAGGATAGATGGTGATTCCGTCGGTGCGGTTTGCTAGCTTGTGGTTATTGTTGGCTGCTAGTGAACGGGGCTCCCTCTCGGCTGGGCATCCAGCTGTAGCAAGGGTTCTCTTCATGATGTCGTTGACCCCATTGTGTCTTGCATGCCAACCCTTGGTTTTAGAACAGTCAAGACCATGTAGACCAAAAGGGGGCGCTTGCGCATCGCCACAAATACAATATATTCTGGTGAAATGGAGTTGCGGGCGGGGGCACTGCAATACGGAGTGTTTAGGTTCGGGGGCGCGTTCCCCATTGCGGGAATATTATATTATATATATATATATTATAAAATTTTTATATATATATATTTATATATATTAAAATAATTATATATATCATTACAATATATATAATATATATATAAAAATATATATATATATATATATATTTTTATATATATGTTATAATATAATACATATATATATATATATATATATATATATATATTATATTATATATACATACATATAAAATACATATATATATATTTATATTATATATATATATATTATATATATATAAATATTTATATATAATATTTATATATATATATATTTTTATATTTTATATAATATATTTTCTTGCCGAATATGTAAAACTTCAATTAGCAAGAATCATTTAAAAATTAAGTCCTTTTTCTAAAATTTTTTTCTTATGCATTTAAAGATATATTTTTTTCATTAATTTTAAATGTAAATTTTTTAATTTTGCTCCAAGTTCTTGAAAACTTCCCTCCCTATTATGAAAAGAGCCATTTATTTTAGCCTTTACCCAACTAAATATATTTTAGATTTGTTTACAGTAATTTAAAATGAAAAACACAGTGAAATTTTATTTTTTTTCGTTAGGTTCAAATAATTTTGGCGAAATTATTGCTACATAAATTTTCGTTGTTCTATATGGCAAGTGAGCGTTGCTATTTAAGCAAGATCGCAAATCTGCTATTCGGCCGACATGTATATATATATAAAATATATATATATTTTTTAATATATATTATATTAATATATATTTATTATATCATTATATAATATATAATTTATATATATATATTATTTTTATTTTAAAATTATATTATTTTTATATATATATAAAATATATATTTTTTATATTTATATATTTATATATATATATATATATATATATAATAGTATATATTATATAATTATATACAAAAATATTATAGGGTTATAACCTTTTTACAACGTAATATTCCTGTACCTTAATCAGATGAACTTTTGCCTAAAAGCAAACAAATGATCTTTCATTTCAATATCTTTTTAGAAAATGTCACGAATAACGAAAACAAGTAACTTGAATGCATATTGCATGAATTATTAATAACAAATTTAAAACAGCTTACAGCATCATTATCATATTTGTACATATATTACTGAAGGTTGAGACACTTATACAACATATGGGAATCTTTATTCAGGAAACGTTGCGCCACACAGTGGCTTCATCAGTCCAATACAAAGCAGAAAGGAGGCTGAGGGACTGATTACCTCAAACTCCTCTCCCTTACAACTTTCTCTTTGTATTGGTGATGAACCACTGTCTTGGAGAAAACGTTTCAAAATAAAGATCCATTGTTGCATAAATGTCTCAATTTCACTTGTCGGTTTTCAAAAACCCTCATCCAATATATTACTACTTATTGCTTAGAATAAATCGAAGTTACAGTTTGTTTTTGTTCCTGCAGACAGCATACAGTTCCTGCATAACTTTGATCGCACGTTCAGCGCACTGATTACTTCTAGTATTTGGAAAATGGGATGGTCTGTTCCAATGATTTTTCAGTGAGTTCGTGCTTTTTGTGAGGTTTCAACTTTCCAAAATAATCCTTGGAGTCATTTTCATCGTATATCTGATCAGTAAACTAATAATCTGCTCAGGTGTATGGCATGAATCTGCATATCTTCTCCAAAGTCTTCCGTCTTGTACGTATAAGAATGAATGCAAGAATAGGTAGAATGTCTCTTGAATTCCACCTGCATTTGATGTGTTTGGAAAATTTTTAAAATTAATCGGGAAGTGCCCTTTTTATCAAAGAGTCTAAACTCGTTTTAGGGTGGCCAAAAACTTCATATCATCTCTCCATTGATTATGATGATCTCTTCTGTTCCATTCACAAACTGTGCTTTAGTTTTTTCATAATTTCCACCAGTTGGGATACAAATGGATACTCGATGTTTGGAGAACTGGTTTTAGCACCAAGATTTACATCCATTACCCAACGGAGAATCCTGTCCAGAACGTGATGCTGACAACTGATAAATTGTGGTTTGCTAATCACCTTCTCTGAGAACATTCGTTGCAGTGTGACAACACCTCATCTCTTTTTCCCTGTGTTAACGCTTGTTGTATCAGCAATGATCATCTTTATTGCATTCAATAAATTGTGAAATACAATGAGAAAATGATAACTACAATAGTAGACGCCAGTTTATAGAGTTGCCAATAAGTAATTTTCTGAGTTGCTGCTTATGATTAGTAACGTAAATATATGTTGATTAATATTTATTATTAATTTGAGTTGCCAATTAGTACTTTCCTGAGTTGCTGTTTATGAGTAGTAACAGATATATGGTGATTCATAGTTTTTAGGGGTGACCTTTTTTGAAAACTGAGAGGAATTAGGGACTTTTCATTATTTTTAAACAAAAGTTCATCGATTTATGACACAAGAGATGTTTTATTTGGAAAAAAGTGAAAGGTTATAACCCTAACGTATATATATACATAATATATATATTATATATATATATATATATATATATATATATATATATATATATATATATATATATATATATATATATATATATAGGGAGGTACCACCTCTAGAACTGTTATAGGGACCCTCATCCTCAGAGAAAAGAATAAACTTGCTTCAGGGAAAACTCAAGCCTCTCCCTGAAGCTGTTTAAGAATTTTCTCCTACCACCCCCTATATTTTATATATATTTTATTTAAAGACAAAATACATTGATAAAACATTCACAAAAATTCAAGTAGAAAGTAAAACAACATAGGTAACTCAGAGCTACATCTCGAATACTTCGTTCAGCTCCCCTGCGGTGGGCCGCGTGCCCAGAATGCTGCAGGCATTTCCTCTCTGGATCGCAACACTGAGTCTCTGAAAGAGGAAGCTGGTCGCCCTGTGGTCCTTGGTTTCTATGATGAGCTTTTCACCCAGCTCTATTAGGAACTTTAGAGCACACTTGCCCCATGCTCCAAGAGTCTCCGACCCTATTGGGATGAAGTTATAGCAAGGGGGAAGGTCTTCATATTTGTGGATCTTCTGGGTCTCCTTGTGGCTGGCAGCTCCACCCCCTTCCACTACGGAATGTGGCAAGTAGGTGTCTGCCAATGTGGCGTCACATGTGTAGTCCCAGGCAGTCTGCTTTCCATCCTTCCAAGGTAGCACAGTGGCTCCATCAGGACGCTTTTGACTTCCGTCAGACCTCTGCACTTGGGGTTCCCGTTGAGCTGGGCAACGGGCTGTGGCGAGGCTTCTCTTTATGATGTCATTGGCCTCCTCATGCTTGGCATATTTTCCTTCTGCTGTGTGACACACAAGACCATGAAGTCCGAATTGATCAGCTGTCGCCTTGCCGCAAATAAACCTATGCTCGGTGAGGATGGGGGCGGCTAGGCGAAGAGCAACACCAATCCGAATGGCCTGTGGGTCTAGCCGAGTGCCCAAGGAGGAATTGGGAACAGCTAACAGGAAATCTCCTGAGTGTGGTGCCTTCACTGCCAGGAGACGAGCTTTGTCCTTTCCTGAGGCGTTGGAGAGCATTGTGTTGGCGATTTTTTCCATGATCGGTTTGTCCCAGTGGGACTGTTTGTGTTCTTCGGTGTCCCACCGAATCGCTGCTTCAGTAAACCTGGGGTCTTGAGCTCCTACCACGTCTCTCAAGCGTTCGGGAACAATCTTCTTGACTAATGCACTGGAAGCCAAACACGAAGACAGAAAAGCAGGTAAAGCAACACGCTTTGCTTTGCGCACCCCTATACCTCCCAGTCGTACTGGGAGAGTTGCCTGATCCCATTGCCGATCCTCTAGTGACAGGTTCAGTGCCTTCTTAAGGGTTGACCTCAGGTGTGCGTCATATTCGTCGAGTGTTGGGTTGTCAAAAGAGGGTGCACACCTCAGGAAGTAAGTGAGTCTTGGAATAGTAAGGCACCTTGTGAGGAGATACAGAGCATCATGGGCATCAAGATTGCTTATTCTCTCCTCCATTCTCATCAGGTCATTCAATTTGTCCTTGAGGACTGTGTCGATGGCCTGGTGACCCAGCGGTGCTCCCAGGAGGGTACTGTTGGACGGAGTGGTAGTAGAGACTTCTGGGAGGATTCTTCGCACAGCATTGATTATTTCCTGGTTCGCTGTGATGATTTCACATTTGGAGGGATTGAGGATGAGTCCAAAGTCTTCTCCCTGTGTTTTCACCAGTTGTAGGTCCCCTACCAGGGACTCTTCAGTACCTGCCAGAGTGCCATCATCCAGGTACCAGATGTTGAGCTCGCTGCATAGACTGGAAGTTAGTTCTCTTACTGCCAAGCAGAAGAGAAGTGGAGCGAGTGGGTCACCCTGCTGAACACCTTCTGAAGAGAGAATTTCATGTTCTCCAAACAAAAGAATTGAGGGTTTGCTGTAGCCGGCTGAAATTAAGGGAAAAAGACTGGGGAAGCGATCCCGAACAGCTGGCAAGACAGCATCTCTCTTTACCATATTAAAGGCATTTCTAAAATCAAGTTTGACTACGGCCTTGTCTTCTGGTAGGTCCCTGATGTAGGCTCTTGCCGCATGAGCTGCAGCTTCACTGCCTTGAGGGACCCCAAAGCCCAGTTGGTGTGGCTGGAGTAAACTGGCAGCTTCTAGGCGAATGTTTCTTACTGCTGCTTTGGCAACGAGACGGCGAAGAGTGTTTCCAACTGCAATGGGTCTGATTCCCCCATCCTTCTTCTTCAAGGCACACAGTGAGGCTCCAAAAAAGAAAGGTTTAATTTCTTCTGGGATTCGCCCAGCCAGGCAGTTGTTGACGAAAGTTGTTAACTCGGTGAGAAGAAGTGATGCAGATGCACCGAGTACTGGATTTACCATCTCCTTGAGGTGCTAAGGTCGAATTCCAGTGACGCAATCGCCTTATAGACTTCCGATTCAGGCAAAATTAATTGTTCAGTGATGGGGTCTTCCTCAGGGTTGTTGCTGACGGCTATGGTGTCCCTGGTTGGATGCTTGTCTCTTAGTGCTTGGGCTGTGGTCTCATCTTTGGGGGCTACAGTGTCGTCACTTGTAATTATTCGGATTGCTCCCACTGTGTTACCTTCTTCAATTTTTTTGCTAACCTGTGCGCAAATTTTCTCGTTTTCAGTGGGACTTTTCTTGGGTCTACCTTTGTGATTCCTGCGATGATGGAGCAGAGGGACACAATTATCCGTTCTTGGGTAGTTGCGCACTGCCTTGATAACTGACGTGGTTAGCAGTTTGCCTCGTCTCTTAGGAACTGCAAGACAGACATACATATATATATAATATTAATATATATATATATATATATATATATATATATATATATATATATATATATATTATAAAATATAAACTAAGAGGCGTATTTCTCGCAGTATATATAAGCCGAGTTTACTTTAATCCCTATTTTTTAGGAATCAAAGCATTCTTGTCTGGTGGTGAAAAAGGTTACGTGCAGTCTTAATGACTCTACCGTAGTCGACAGGCTTCAAACCTCATTAACCAACCTGAGTATTATTTCTGAGAGTTCGCTTTAACCTTTAAGGATAAAAAAATTTTCTTGGCTAGTAGTGTGTAATTTACATGTAGTCTTAATGACCCTCATTTAATCTCTGAACTTTAAACCAAATGCACCAGTAATAATAATAATAATAATAATTACAATGATAATAATAATAATAATAATAATAATAATAATAATAATAATAATAATAATAATAATAATAATAATAATAATAACTTCAGCGCTAAATACGAACGATCCACAAATTATTAATAATAATTAACTAGTTACCCTCTGAAAGAGAAGAATTAACCCCCAGGGGTAATTACCACCAGGTTAAATGCCATTTACCTTCAGTTTTTTCTTTAATGAGTAAAGTTATACAAATGGGAATTCATTACAGGATTCCAGAGGTAATGACTGTACGAGAGATTACATTAAAGCCTTGAGAGCGCCAGTTATTCCTGTAGTTCTCTAAGCTACGGTTTAATTCCCGGGTCCTGCGTTGTGTCACTGACTCTTGAAGTAAGGTAAATGGGAACAGATGCAACATTTGGCAACATTTCGCTCTCCAGGAACTTCGTCAAGCTGTTAAAGTAACGGCTTGACAAAGCTTCTGGAGAGTGAAACGTTGCCACAATAAAATGTCACATTAGTTACATCTGTGTCCATTTACCTAACATTTAGTCGGTAGTACTACCAATATTATTATTAACAAAGTGCTTTCAGTGTTGCCAGACAACGGTGCTATCTCTTCTTGGATTATTCTAATTATTCCTTAAGGATCCGTAAAACTTTTTAAGCGCTATTTGAAATACCATTATAAATGTTATTTAAATGCTATTGAAATATTATTCCAATATATATTTTGATTCAGTCTCTACCGCGAGTTCCCTGCTTTCTGTGGACACAAAGATTCTTATAAATTCAGGACTTGCAAGATTACCATAAGAGTCCAAGATTCATATACGATTTATACGAATCAAAAATCCATATACCATTCTAAGATCCTCTCCAGTTGAAACCCGTCTTTGTTAGTGAAAAAAAAGTAGTGAAGGGAAAATTGCCTGTGATATATCATAGAAGTTAGAGAACTCTGAAAGATAATAGGAGAGAGGAAGGAGGAGGAGGAGGGAGGTGGAGAGAGCGGAGAGCAGAAATATTTTATGCAATATAGTGAAAGTTAGTTTGGTTATATATGTGGAGGCTGTTGTAGTGTTAGATTAGGCATATCTGGATCTTATCTCCAGTAGCAGACTGCAGCGAGGAACGTGGTAAAAGAATTAATACTCTATATAGGAGTATGAATTATTTTTTGTTAACACGGTTAAATTTACAGCTAGCCTGTCTAAGGTATACTAAGACCTTTCCTGGGATACTACGCTACGGTTAAATTCACAGGTTAAAGACTGCTATTTTATCTCGGATCATTTCAAAGCCCAGGCCTATCTAAGGTATACTAAGACCTTCCCTGTAATGCTATGTATAACAATCGACGAACATTCAGGTATCTACTTACTACTAGGTAAACAGGGGTAACATGCCCAACGTTTTCTTTCGATTCCAACGTGAGTGGAAACGTTGATCATGTGTCATTAAACCTGTTGTCTCCGTTCACATAGCATCAAGCAAGTACCTGGGTGTTAGTCGACGCTTTTGGGGTCGCATCCCAGGAAGGTTGTTTAGAATACATTAGACAGAGTTAGGCTTTGACATGAGCTGTTGTAGCATAACAACTCTTAGTCTTTAAATTAAACTGTGCCAAAAAAAAAAATTATACAGGCTTCTATAGCCAGCAATAAATTTTCGCAAAAATTTCATTCCACCTGTGAATACATTCCTAACAGATGCCTTGTTGTCTCTCAGTTAACCTGAAAAATCACCCCACACACCCAGGGTAAACAAGTAACTAATGCATAATTTTAACTGGGTTAAGTATTCTCAGATAAGTTAGATAAATTAGGCTATTTTCAAGTTAAGTTGCAAGGCCAGTTTTGGAACAAAATAAAAAAGCGGCTTAATAAAACTCTGCGCAACTTCAGTTAACTGTTGTCGTCCTTGAATGGGCCACACCAAATCTTTAAGGTGTATTCATCATTTCATCTCTTGATTGCGTGAAAAATTTATAGGTTCTGCGGTGTTATACGTAACGCATGTTTTATCTTCGACGGCAACCGGGGGCGTTGATCCCGAAACCCTCTCCAGGTATATCACAGGTATTTTCAGGTATACTCCACTTTTACTCCAGGTTTATCACTGATAATACTTATTTAGACAAGGACGGAGCAGTGCTGCCCCAGTAGACCGGTTGAGATGACCACGAAGACTAGGACTACATACAACCTCGATGACCTTGAGGGACCATTCAGGAGGGAACTTCTAGCTCTTGTGAGGTATTTTGGAGATTTAGTTCTTAATTGTGGGTTTTGGTGCACCCGGTGCACCCTTCGGACTTGACGAAAGGTGTGGCACACAATGATGAAAAGAGGAGCAGGATACAGTAAAGAACCACCTGTCAAGCATCTTGACGTAGGCGCGTGCGGGAGGGAGGGCGTGGAGCTGCTGTTGAAGAGCGTATACAACACCAACAGTGTCGTAGATAGCTCCATCCGGTCTGTGGGGAATGAGATTACTTTAAGGTTGGTTTTCCAGATCAGTGAGGTTACTGTTATTTAACACTATTTGAAGTTACAAAACTGCGTTAAGCATACATAAGTCACGTCAGTGATTTTGCCCCTCCAAACGTTAAAGGAAATATATAGGGAAATACTTTAAACTGATTTAACATTCATAGATAGGTTTCGTAAATTATGACATTTTTATAGGTAATACGTCAACAATCTGTAGGGAAAGAAGGCTGGATAGGGGTCGTCTCGAGAAAAGCTCTTGGGGAGAGTTAGCCTGGGCTGTTTACCAAGCACCATGGTTTGTTGTAGTATGTTTTTCGAATCTGAGGATTGTTCAAGTGTTTGGAAGAAGGAGACTCTACTTCTTCAGGAGGAAAATAGGAGGCTGAAGCGCGCATAGATGAGTTTGGGGAGCGGAGTGTGGAGAGGATTTAGTGTATGGGATGGAATGGTCGCCAGCAGTGATTGTGGCCAGCCGACTCGTAAGTGGCAAGTGCTTCACACTTCAGGAAGAAGATAAGGAAGAGTTAATAGAGAGTAAGGATGTGAAGATAGGAGAAATCGATTCTCTTTCTCCAGAGACGAGTGTACTTTCAGTGGGGTTTTTTTTTTATATTTTATTTAAAACTCATAAAGACTAGGCTGCTTAAAATTAAATAGCATAACATACATATTATATAGAGTACACGAGGTACACACCATAACTACCAGAAAAAGTCTGTAACCAATACGTTATAGATTATACTCGGACAAACACACTCATGAAAATGCCATACGTACGTTCATAAGACACACACAGTACAAAAGATATAACTCGTTTGCCGTAACAAAGTATAACACTGGTGGAAACCACGGTAAACCCATTATAACCTACATGCACATCATACAAACATGTTACATTGATGTTTAAACAATAGTTTAGGTAATTTGCATACAAAAGATACAATTGAGTTATAGGAAATTCAACTTAGACACAAAATTTAATGATTTACTTAAGCACAAATTCAATGATTTACTCTAAACAATAATTCATTAAACATAATAAATATTATAGAAATTGACGATCATATTAATCGGTCAGCAACTTCCATCCATTCCATGAAGTGTTCATCTTGATACCTATGAATTACGTTTGATCATCAACAAAAAATCATAAGTTAGGCTAACATATTTATAGGATAACAATTGACGACTCTAGGGAATGTACACGTTTATATCCCTTTAATACTTGGTGACTCAGACTCGATGGACAGTAACAGGGAAGGGATAAAACATGCATTATAGTATTTAAGTATATATATATAGTTATATATATAATATTATATATATTTATATTATATATTTAAGTATATATCTATATATATATATATATATTGCATGTTTATATACCAAAATCTGGACCTCATAACAGCAATCTAATACAAATCTAGAAAAACTTGTGACTCACGAATACAAAACGAGTCTTTGCACAAAGGTGGGAAAGCATCAAAAACATAACAAATATGTAAAGGCACCAGTCATTTTTGTACACAAAAGGGTACAATAAGTAACCCTAACCCCTGAATCTACAAACAGACACATCAATAACAAGGTAAAAACATTCATGCCCAAACTCATATTTCACGCAACTCACATCCTTCCCCCAAGAGACGAGCCAGCTATTGCCCATTATGGACCTAACACGAGCAACTTATTCGTGCATGACCGTCGTAGTATTTATCACAGATTCCAAGGGTTCAAGAGTGAGCCGCTTTATAACCGTCCGGAAAAATAAACCCTTATCCACCTCCTCCATACTGCAAGTGTCCCTATTTACTACACATTGTACGATAAAAAACGTTATGGCCAAGGACACGCCTTCTCACCTCACAGACCCTTTTCAACGCGCATTAGCCACTGAAATATAAATGTTTAATCCACGATAATAAAATCTAAAGACGCCTTCAACGTCCTGGGCTAATCCACCGATGTCGAGACTTAACGCACGCAGGGACCTGCTCTCTCTGCCTCCCACCCTCAGTACCACCCTACCCACCAATTATGACATCTTGCTAACCTTCGCAAAATAGACAACGAGAAGCCGTGTCTTCCCACCACAAAACCACACCGCCTCCTCCACGACTCTTCTGAGAGCGTAGTATTGCCTGACTGCAATATTACCATCGTGAAAAAACGAAAACATGACTATGCAGCACGCCTAGGCCGTAATATTTCAAATTGCTAAATCGGAGCCTATATTTTCCACGAGTACATGGGAAGCGCAAACCTTCTACTGGTGTGCGGCACGTGAACCCGCCTAGTAACCTACTTAAACCCTTATGCGAATGTTCCTCCGTTCCTTTACCATCAACAAAGCTCGTAGAGCTACAATCTCACATTCCCTTAAACTCCATTACCCTATCCACTTTTTCACCTCGTATATTACTTGGTCCATATTTCCCGACCATAACCCACACGCCATACCTAACCACTTTAGAAAAACATTTCACCAACGCTTTTTAAGTACGAACAATCCTAAACTCTCTCGAGTACAGGTAAATAACAACTCGCACGTTATAACCAATCAACACCCGATCCCACACAGAAAGTGTAAATACTCTTTCACTATTCCATTGCACGTATTACCTGTATAATGCTGATACAGCCTCAAATGCAACCTTAAGTCTCACTACACCGTTCACAACGAACACACGTTGGGCAGAGATCTCATAATTTTCCACCCCCCCCATACTACCCCAACTTCCCCAAAAACCCCACGACCAACATCAATATCCATCCCTTCCACTCCACATACCAAATCTATCTCTATAAATAACCCCCACAAATCTTTAATGAACATCGCATTTGTGTTAACCACCGTTACTAAAGTCCACCATCCTCCCCTTTCCACGTTACCACACCCCAAGATCATCGAGCCTTTTCACTATTTACCTTAATACCCCTGCGCTCGTTCAAACAAACACGACAACATCTTCCAACCCTTTCATAGACATTCGTTCACACACCAAAACAGTCGTATCATCCACCAATACGCCTAATTAATCGCTACCCCCCCCCCCCCCCCCCCATTATCCGGCCCCCCCAATCCCCTTTCCCTACACCCACCCCCTACCCCGGTGACTAACTGTGTCTCAACCCATCTGTAAAAGGGAATCTGAAAACACGCAAATAAGATCTGTGACATAGGGCACCCTTGTCTTAAACCTCTACCCATCTCAAAGTCCGTTCCCCATAACACCCATTTATTTGTACCCCTCATCCTTGCCCCCTTAACAGCGTGTTGACCCACCCAACTATTTCTTTCTCCATAACCCTGTCTCGAAGAATACCTCTCTGCAGTGCACACCTTTCACTCATATCTAGGCGGCCGCCAGTTCCAAGGCCAGTAAAGCCGCCCCCTCCCCTCCCACCTTTGACTCTCAAAACTTCTTATAGCCGTGACCTTCTAACATCGACCTTGCCGGCAACCCATACTGCGATGGCGAAACGATCCCTCCCGCACCACGCATTTTACCCTATTACCCAAAATTTTTGCGGAAAACCTTTACTTAATTATAGTCTGCACAGGTGCAAACGATAGCGCCCTATACTACCAAGGTTTGGCAGGCCCTTTGCCTTCGGGACCAAACACCACACTGCCGTATTCTGGCTTATCCCTAACGTAGACCGTTCCTTCATACAATTTAATTAATTTTGCATGAACTTCCAATCTAATCCAATGCTGGCAAATAAAATACCATGGTAAACCATCAATACCGGGGACTTGCCCTTCCTCATTCTCGTGGTAAGAAGCAATTTCAATTTCCTCTCCAGTAATAACCCACCAAAGGCCTTCCTATCACTGTGACCCAAAAGGCACTTAGCATACGTGCAACCTTACTAAGTCCACTTCATCCACGACCTAATAACTAGTCGTGTTTTTATCCATTGTATCCGATGTCTACTCATAGCTTTTGTGTTTACGATTTATCACTTGACCTGCTCTATGGATTCCCATCGTCAATTTACCTCCAAGTCGGATTGCCGTCAGCGCCTGCTTGTTGCTTTTGTTGTCTCAACACACACGCGGATGGCCTGTCGCCCCACAAAACTTCTTCTGAATCCTGCTTGCACCCGCACGCTTTTGAAACCGCTCTTATGCAAACGTTCGGCAAGCTCTTCTTTTATGTCTACAATCTCGTCCATGGGGTAAAAACACTAACCGATACCTGGCCCATATCGACTTCGTAATCGATCCTACTAAATAATTCGCTAGCCATATTTTTAAGTGTTTATACCGCTACCCTCCTCTCCATGAAAGGACTTTATCCTTTCTTATGCCACCGAGTCCACCACGTTACAATGTCTTCCACCTCACTGTGCTTCCCTTGAAAAGCTCATTCCACAGCTAGAAAAACCCTCCAACCTTCCCCTCATCCACTTAACACACTAATTATTATGTATTTCCAATAATTCTTATAATTCGGATATTCCCTCCCACCCTACTCCACTGTACAACTGCCTTATGATCTGACAAGACCGTCTAGTCCACCGTATTAAAAGACTTTAGCAAGACTACTCCCTGCGAATATACACTCTGTCTAGTCATTGCAGCATATCCCCTTCTGATAAATAGTTTTGCTTTGTTTCCCCACCACCCCTCCCCAAACACATCTCTTAATTAACATCCCTCAACAAATCTGCTGAGAGGTGAGGACACAGGCCCAAGCCCTTTGGGTAGACCGTCAGCCGCCCTTATGACACGTTCCAGTAGTCACCCCCCACTATCGCTACTTCCGGAAGACCACGCAAAAATAACAAGGTCTAACACACAAAAATCCGTTCGAACCTTTCGTGTCATTCTCCGCAGGGGCATAGACATAGCTTACCAAGGGATTCACGCTTTCCCAATCAAGTCCCATTATCTCATCACTACTCCCCCGACCCCCCAGTCACATCTCCTCTTGCAACACCCTCCCCCCACCCCCCTCAAAGCTCTGCAACACCCTCCCCACCCCCCGTCAAATCTTTGCAGAAAAACACCCTCCCCCCCACCCCCCTACATGTTGCAACTCCCTCCCCCACCCCCCTCACATCTCAGCTCTGCAACACCCTCCCCACCGCCTCCACCTCTCTGCAACACCCTCCCCCCACCCCCCTCACATGCGCTGCAACACCCCTTCCCCCACCCCCCTCACATCTCTGCAACACCCTCCCCCACCCCCCTCACATCTCTGCAAAACACCCACCCCCCTCCATCTCTGCAACACCCTCCCCCACCCCCCTAACATCTCTGCAACAATCGCCCCCCACCCCCCTCACATCTTGCAACACAGAAACGGGATCGTCTCTTTTATTAAAAGACCCTCCCCCAACGCTTTCAAACGAGATAGTTGGCAGGGGTCACGGTACGTATAACCTGCAACCTGCAACACTTTCTCTTCTTTTGAAAATTATGTTCTTGAAGGCAGAGAACATCAATTTATGTTTGCTAGAAAAACTGCTCATACCAATCTCACTTTAGTCTAGTACATAAACCGTTAACATTAGCAGTCATACACCTAAGGCCTGTTAATATTTTCCACCCTTTCCTCTTCTCCTCCCGTGGTTCACACTTGATTTGTATACGTCTATGTGCTTCTTTACACGGAACCTTCCCATTCGCCTCCTTCTTGCGATTGTGCCGTCCCTCTGATCCCCCCATCCCCACCCATCCCCCTCGACCCATCCTCTCAGTTGTTATTCCCAGTCCTCTGTGGCCGGCGTCAGTACGTCATCGAATCTGACGTAGCTGCCCCGTTTCCTCGTGAACGTTCTTTCCTCCATGTCAAGATCCGAGGATGCCTCCGGTTTATGTACCTCAACATCCACCTACTCAAGATGAGGGTATGAAGTCTCCCGGAAGTGTCCCAGTCTCGCTTCGTCTTCTGCGGAGTCTCATATTGTTGACCAATCCGGACTCAGAAAGTCTCAGCTACGTTTCGGGACGGAGCTTCCACACTTGCGGTGACAAGGTCCTTAAAACTTCGATGTAAATCCTCACATAACTCAACACGTCATGCCGGTGTACCAATCCAGTAGATGGTTATCCGGCCAAGAACGAACTCAGTGCAGGCAGCTGAGGAAGGATCACTCTCATTTCGAAAGCCTGTTCCACCATCTCACTCCACAAACGACCACGCCTTCTCTGACGAAACGTATGCTTCACCTTCATACGTGTGACTGGAGGCTACTTGCACCAGGTTTGGTCACGCGTCTGTTCTTTTAGCATGCCGCGCTATGTGGTCCATACTCTTCCACAAATGCGACACGTACGCCGCTGTCCAGGAATATAAAACCATTACCTGTGTCCTAAAATCTTGAAGATACTCCTATGAGCGGTATGTGGGTATGACTCGCGCAACGTATTCTTAGGCTGAATGTACCTTCGGGCCTACCTGTGTAGGCACCATTATCATTACCTGCTGGCAGAATGACAGGTTGTCCATATTTCGCTCAAATACGTTTCTGATGGTCAGTTCGTGTGCCTCGAAGGTGACATTCCTCAACTTTATCAGGTTAATATCGAGGACACGTCCACCAGAGTCGTCACAACGCACAGTCAGGAGGAGTGAACGTCAAAAATCGCCACATCTTGAAAGGCTTAAACCACGATTCATAAACTGTCGCAGCAAGCAGTTTCACAAATACCTATGCGCTCCGTTCAGCGCTAGACCCCATACAATTCACCATCTTGATGATGCGTTATGTCTCCATGATTATCTTGGGTAAGAGGTATTGAGCTGAACTAGGTGTAATCGCATCGAAGCAGTTCAATACAATAGTATTAACGCGTCTGCTAGTAACAAACCGCCATCTTAACGCCGCAAGTTATTTCCAGCAGGTGTCAAAACAGAGGACACAACAACACCTCCTCGTACCTGTTGCTGTCAGTTACTGAGGAGTCGTCCGGCAAAGGGGGTCTTTACAAGCCAAGAGCGTTTGCAGACAAATGATTCAGTGGTTAGTGAGGTGAGGTGAGACCACTGTTTCCCTGCTATAAAGGTAAGAATTTGTAAATAGTAGTCGGATTCTCAGGTGAGATATATGGACCGTGCATTTTGTTAACAGAACAGAAGGTCAGGACAGTGAGATGTTGGTCTTCTGGAGACTTGGGTTGGTGACATAGTCAGCAGGTTGGATAATATTATGGAAGGTAATGGGAACAAGCCCTTTAATCTGTGCTAGTGCTGGTGGTAATGACAATGGGGAAGGGCAGGATGAGAGGAGCTGCTGAATAGTACAGGTCAGCATAGAAGTAGTTAGGTGTAAGGGAGAGGGATCCAGTCATATGTAGCATCTTGCCTAGAATAGGGAGTGGGCAAGGCAATGAATGGATGTCTATGAGGCAATTGGTTATAAAGTGCTGGCTAGACATGTACAGCAAGGAACTTGCAATCCATCATTGGATACTGGGACTCCTATTCTTTGGCGCAAACGTGTTGTATGCAGGGGATGGGGTCATCTGTCTGTTGGGGATGAGTGGTTGCATTAGGCCAAAATTCAATTGAGGGGGGTAAGAGAGTGTATGCCACAATAATGTTTTGCCGTCAAGGGTGAACCTGAGTGTTAATGATCCTTCAAAATAAGTTCCAAGAATGTTTTAAAACATTAAACGTAAACAGACGTTACTTAAAAGTGGGTAATGAAGATTGTCTAGGAATTTATACGATAGATTATAGAGGTAGAGTGTTTGTGGGGAAACAGTCAGGCTGCAAGCCATTAGGGTTAAGTTAAGCAGCAGTATATTACCGGGATACCCAGGGATATGCTTAAAAGACAATATTCAAAATAAAGTTGTTAAATGGCAAATCAATTGATCAACAAACAAAGAGAGATAGTAGAGGGCAACAAGTGACTAGCCCCCTTAAGGTTTACTATATAAATAGTAGGAGCCTAAGAAATAAGATAGATGAGCTAAGATTACTTGCAAGTGTTAGGTAATATAGATATTATTGGTATAACAGAGACCTGGTTCAACCTGAAAATAGAGAAATGCCTTCTGAATGCAAGATACAGGGTTATAAACTATTCCACACTGATAGGGTCAACAGGAAGGGTGGTGGTGTGGGCGATTTTACGTCAGAAAAAAATTTTTAAATTGTTGTCTTAGACATGATATAAGATTAAACATCGAAACAGAATCTGTTTGGCTACAGTTTCACGAGGGACATGACAAATTAATTTGGGGGTGTGATTATAGGCCCCGAAACTTGATAGGGAGTGCAGTAAGCTGTTATGGGACGAAAATTCATAAGGCTTTCTAAATATGAAAATGTTTTTGAAAAATGGGAGTTTTTAAAACTTAGAAAAATTGATTGGAACAAATATGACAGGAAATCTTGAGTCTAGTGACTTTCTTGATACGGTTCAGGATTGCTTTTAGAACAGGTTTTGACAGAACCAACTAGAGGAAACAATCTGCTTGACTTGGTTTTTTGCCAACAAAGATTCACTAATTAATAATCTTGAGGTTAATGATTGAGCTTGGGGGAAAGTGATCACAAATCACTTAGTTTCAATATATCATGGAATTACCCAGTAACTGCAAATCAAATCTCTCTCCCCGATTTTCGCTTGGCCGACTTCATGGGACTGAAAAATTACCTGGGTGGGCTAAATTGGGGTGTCTGACTATGGGTCAGGTAGGTGATCTTGGTTCCAATATGACGTTTTTCAGAGCATAGTTCTAGCTGCCCAGACAACTTTTGTTCCCAGTAGGGAAAAATTAGATCTAACAAAAATGATCCCAAATGGATGAACAATAGATTAAAACATCCCCATAGGTCAAAAGAGAGGCATGTATAGGCGTATCAAAAGAGGGGATGGGCAGTTAAGAAATCAATATATTCAGTTAAAGAGAGAAATAAAGAAAGGAATAAGAAAAGC
Organism: Cherax quadricarinatus; assembly: GCF_026875155.1. Lineage (NCBI taxonomy): Eukaryota > Metazoa > Arthropoda > Malacostraca > Decapoda > Parastacidae > Cherax > Cherax quadricarinatus. The sequence goes on from NC_069430.1 coordinate 45,285,855, forward strand.
AAAAAGGGATTATGAGGCTAAGGTCGCAAAGGGAATTCAAAGACTAACCCAAAAGGGTTCTTTCATGTATACAGAAGTAAGATTAGGGACAAAGATTGGCCCACTTAAGAAACTCTGGTCAGATCACTGACAGTGATAAGGATATGTGTGAAATTCTAAATACCTATTTCCTCTCAGTTTTCACCCAGGAAAATACTAGCTATATTCCTGAAATAATAGATTATGTAGAACAGGATGATAATAAACTATGTACGATTGCAGTAACTAGTGACATGGTCCTCAGACAAATAGAGAAACTAAAACCTAACAAATCCCCAGGCCCTGATGAACTGTTTGCAAGGGTGTTAAAGGAATGTAAAGAGGAACTTAGCATACCTTTGGCTAATCTTTTTAACATATCACTACAACTGGCTAGTCCCTGATAAGTGGAAAATGGCAAATGTAATACCTATTTACAGGCAAGTGACAGGTCCTTGGTTTCGAACTATAGCCCAATAAGCCTTACCTCCATAGTGGAAAATTAAGGAATCAATAATTGCCGAAGCAATTCGTAGCCATCTTGACAGGCACAGATTGATTAATGAATCTCAACACGGTTTTAACAAAGGGGCGTTCCTGTCTACGAATTTACTAACTTTTTTCACTACCGTGTTTGAGGAGGTAGATCATGGTAATAAATTTATGATATTGTGTATATGGACTTCAGTAAGGCTTTCGATAGAGTTCCACACCAGAAGCTACTGAGGAAACTTAAGGCCACGGAATAGAAGGAAAAATTTTTTTTCCTGGGTAGAGGCATGACTGAAAAATAGACAGCAGAGATTTTTGCATAAATGGGGAAAATCAGAATGGGGGCACGTCACTAGCGGTGTTCCTCGGGGGTCAGTGTTGGGCCCGTTGTTGTTCACAATTTACATAAACAACAATAGATGGGGGAATAATAGCGACATAAGCAAATTTGCTGATGACACCAAATGGGTCGTCCAATTCATTCTAATGAGGACACTAGAGCACTCCAGGATGATTTGAATAGACTGATACAATGGTCGGAGAAGTGGCAGATGCAGTTTAATATTGACAAATGTAAAGTTCTAAATGTTGGACAGGTAAATAACCATGCCACATATAAACTAAATAATGTAGATCTTAATACTACTGATTGCGAAAAGGATTTAGGAGTTCTGGTTAGCAGTTATCTAAAACCAAGACAACAGTGCATTAGTGTTGATAATAAAGCTAACAGAATTCTTGGCTTCATATCTAGAAGTATAAATAATAGAAGTCCTCAGGTTGTTCTTCAACTGTATACTATATCCTTGGTTAGGCCTCATTTAGACCCATGCTGCTCAGTTTCCCGGTCACCGTATTACAGAATGGATTAAAAAATGGTCTGGAAAACGTACAGAGGAGGATGACAAAGATGATCCCATGTATCAGAAATCTTCCCTATGAGGATAGACTGAGGCCCTGAATCTGCACTTTCTCGAAAGGCGTAGAATTAGGGGGGATATGATTGAGGTGTATAAATGGAAAACAGGAATAAATAAAAGGGATGAAATAGCGTGCTGAAAATTTCCAGCCAAGATAGGACTCGCAAACAATGGTTTCAAGTTGGAAAAAATCAGATTCAGAAAGGATATAGGAATGCACTGGTTTGGTAACAGAGTTTTTAGATAGTGGAACAAACTCCGAGTACAGTTTATTCAGGCTAAAACGTTGTGTGTTTTAAAAATAGGTTAGATATTACATGAGTGGTTGTGGGTGGGTGTGAGTTGGACCTGACTAGCTTGTGCTGCTGGGTCTGGTGCAGTGCTCCATCCTTGAGTGGAGATGATCAGACGGGTGGGTCATTGGGCTAATCCGGGGGGGGGCACATGGGCCTGCTCCGCATGGGTCAGCAGTGTTCCTTCTTCTTATGTTCTTTTTTATTATTATTATTATCACACTGGCCGATTCCCACCAAGGCAGGGTGGCCCCAAAAAGAAAAACTTTCACCATCATAGATGTATTTGCCATTAAAGAGACGTGGTTAATTCAAAAAGTCGGGACATGCCTGCAGAATGTCACATTCAGGGTTTTAAATTGTTCCAAGTAGATAGAAATATCGGGAAGGGGGGGGGGTGGCATTTTTAGGTCCGAGATCGCTTGAACTGTTGCATAAAAATGGGTATTAAGTCTGAAGTAAAACATACAGAGTCTGTTTGGATAGAATTTTCAGAGGGGGATGAAAAATTAATTTTAGGGTGTGATATACCGTCCCCCAAATTTAGATAGGACCAGGGGAGACACTATGGGAGGAAATTTTTAGGGCCACAAGGCACGATAATGTAGTAATTCTAGGAGACTTTAACTTTAGTCATATTGATTGGAATTTCTTGACTGGGAATTTAGAATCATACGATTTCTTAGAAGTAGTTCAGGATTGTTTTTTGAAGCAGTTTTGGACAGAACCCACAAGGGGTAATAACCTGCTTGAATTAGTTTGGCAAACAATGAATCCCCGTTAATAATTAGAAAATTTCAGAGGAACTGGGTGTAGCGACCACAAATAAGAACTGTGCACATAGGGCACCCTTGTCTTACACCTCTACCCATCTCAAAGTCCGTCCCCATACACCCATTTATTGTACCCTCATCCTGGCCCCCCTTATACAGCTGTTTACCCACCCAACATTTCTTCTCCATAACCCGGTCCCGAAGAATACTCTGCATGCACTACCTTCCACTCTATCATAGGCGGCTCGCCAGTCCAAGCCAGTAACAGCCGCCCCCTCCCCCCTCCCCCCTTTGACCTCACAAAACTTCTTAAAAAGCCCGTGAACCTTCCTAACACGACCTGCTCACGGCAACCCATACATGCGATGGCGAAACGACCCACCCCACCAACGCATTTTACCCTATTACCCAAACGTTTTGCGAAAACCTTATAGTCTGCACAGAGCAACGATATCGCCCTATACTTCCCAAGTTTGCTGCCCTTTTGCCTTTTGGGACCAACACCACAACTGCTGTATTCGGCTTATCCCCTAAACTACCCTCACCCTTCATACAATTTAATAATTTTGCAATGAAACAACCAAACAACTCCCAATGCTGCAAATAAAATTCCACCGGTAAACATCATACCCGGGGACTTGCCCTTTTGCCTCATTCCGTGTAAGAGCAATTTCACTTTCCTCCTCAGTAATAACCCCACCCAAAGGCCTTCCTATCCTGTGACCCAAAATGCACTTTAGCATACGTGCACACCTTACTTAATTCCAACCACTTCACATCCACGCCACACTAGTCCAGTGTTTTTTATACCATGTATCCGCATATGCACTCATAGCTTGGACCTGCTAATGGTTCCCATTGTCTCATTTACCCTCCAAGCTCGGGATTGCCGTCAACCTGCTTTAGCATTTGTTGTCCTCACCACACCGGATGGCCTGTCTCCCCACAAAACTCTTCTAATTCCTGCTGCACTCCCGAACCGCTTGAAAAACCTATCATTATGCAATGGGGGGGGGGGGGGGGGGAACGTTCGCAAGCTTCCTTTTATTCTACATCACGTCCATGGGGTAAAACACCACCAACCGATCCTGCCCATAAAACAGACTTCGTAATCGATCCTCAATATAAATCGCTAGCCCATATTTTAAAGTGTATAATAAACGCCTACCCTCCCCACATAAAAGGACTTTATCCTTTCCTTTGCCACCTGAGTCCCACCACGTTACAAATGTCCTTTCCACCGCCTGAGCTTCCCTGAAAGCTCATTTCCACCGCATCAGAAAAACCTCCAACACTGTCTCATCACTTAACACGACTAATATTTAATTTCCAATCATTCCTTATAAATTTCGGACATTCCCTCCCACCCTAACCTCCACTAACAACTGCCCTATGATCTGACAAACCCCATCTCCACCGTATTAAAAAGACTTTACAACTACTCCAGGCGAATATACACTCTGTCTAACCTTGCATGCAAATCCCCTTCTGATAAAAGGATGTTCTGTTCCCCACACCCCCTCCCATCACCCCCAAACACATCTCTTAACTTAACATCCCTACAACAAATCTCTGAAAGTGCCAGACACATGCCCAGTCCCCTTTGGGTTCGACGTCATCACCCGCCCTTATGAAACAGTTTCCAGACACCCCCACTATCGCTAACTTTTCCGGAAGACCACGCAAAAAATAAACAAGTTCCTCACACACAAAATCCGTTCGAACCTTCGTGTCATTCTCCGCAGGGGCATAGACACTTACCTAGGATACACGCTTTTCCCATCCAAGTCCCATCCACTCTGCAACCCCTCCCCCCACCCCCCTCACATCTCTGCAACACAAAACGGGCTCGTCTCTTTTTATTAAAAGACCCCACACCACCTTTACAAAACGGATAGTTGGCAGGGTCCATACTGTATACCTGCGAACCCTGCAACACTTCTCCTTCTATGAAATTGTGTACTTGAAGGAAGAGAACAATCAATTCTATGTTTGCGTAAGAAAAACTGCTCAAACCTATCTCTCGTTAGTCTATACATAACCGGTTAACATTCGCATCATACACCTAAGGCCTGTTATATTTTCCACCCGTTCCTCTTCGCCTCCCGTGGTTCACCACTTAGATTTTTGTACGTCTATGTGTCCTTCTTTACAGTACCTTACCATTCGCCTCCCTTCCTGCCGATGGCGTCCCTCATGACTCCCCCCCCCCCTCCCCAACCCCACCCCCACCCATCCTCTCAGTTTTTGTCCCATCCTCTGTGACGGGCGTCAGTACCATCATCCGAATCTAACGTAGCAGCCCGTTTCCTCGTAACGTTCTTATCCTGCCATGTCAAGATCCGAGGAAGCCTCACGGTGTACCTCACATCCACCTCACAATGAGGTTACGAAGCCTCTCCCGAAGACCCATCTCCGTCGTCCTCTGCGGAGTCTCAATATTGTTGACAATCCGGACTCAGAAAGTCTCCAGCTTACGACTTCCGGAGACGGAGCTTCCACCACTTGCGGTGACAGGTCCTTAAACTTCGTCTAAATCCCACCATACTCAACACGTCAAGCCGGTACCAATCCAGTAGATGGTATCGGCAACTACTCAGGTGCAGGCAGCTGAGGGAAGGACTCACTCTCATTTCGAAAAGCCGTTCCACCATTTCACTCCACAAACGGACCACCCCTTCCTCTGACGAACATGCTCACCTTCATCAGCGTGTGACGGGCATACTTCTGCACAGGTTTGGTCACGCGTCTGTTCTTTTATCCAGCATGCCGCCGCTATGTGGTCATACTCTCCACAAATGCGACATCGTACCCTGCTGTCCAGGATAAAACCATTACCTGTGTCCTAAAATCTGACGATACACATATGGACGGTAATGGGTTGACGCAACGTCATCTTAAGGCTAGAATGTATCTTCCGGCATACCTGTTGAGGCACCATTATCCACTTACCCTGCTGGCAGAAATGTTACAGTTTCCAATTTTCTCAATACGTTTCTTGATGTCAGCTTCGTTTGCCTCGAAGGGACATTCTCCTCAACTTTATCCAGGAATAATATCGAGACACGCCCACCAGTCTCACACGCCAGCAGGAAGAGTAACGCAAAACACACATCTTGAAAGCGCTTAACCACCGATTCATAAACTGTCGCAGCACAGCAGTTTTCACAAATACTCTATGCGCTCCGTCAAGCGCTACCACCCCATACAATTCCACCATCTTGTATCCGTATTCTCCTGATTATCGTTGGGTAATAGTATTTGAGCGAACTAGGTGTAATCGACACCTCGAAGCAGTTCAATACCCAATAGTATTAACGCGTCTGCGATAACAAACCGCCATCTTAACACCAAGTAAATTCCCAGCGGTGTCACAGAGACACAACAACACCTACCTTCCCGTAACCAGGCGGTCAGGTGACTGAGGACGTCAGGCAAGGGGACTACACACCCAAGAGCGATGCGTACAAATTCAGTGTTATTGAGGTTGAAAGGTAACCACTAGATTTCCCGCTAATAAAGGTGAAGAATATTTTATTAGTAGGAGCCGATTCCCTCAGGTGAGATATCTGACCGAGCCATTTTGTAATCAGAGACAGAAAGGTCAGACAGAGAGCTGTGTCTTCCTGAGCGGTGTTGGTGACATCGTCACCGTTGGATAATATTATGGCAGTTAATGGGAACAAAACGCCCCCACCATTATCTTGTCCATAGTGCTTGGTAATGACATTGGAAGGCAGGAGAAGGCGCTTGCTGAATAAGTACAGGTCAGCCATAGAAGTAGTTTAGTCTAAGGGGAGGATCCCAGTCAATGTAGTATTCTGGCCTAGAAAGGGAGTGGGCAATTGAATGGATGTCTAGGGCAATTAATTGCAAAAATTTCTGGTTAGACAGTACTGCAAGAACTTGCAATCCCATTCAATTGATAAGTGGGAAACCTATTCTTTGGCAAACGTGATATGTAATGCATGGGATGGGGTTCATCTCTCTGGGGATGAGTGATTGCATAGGCAATTCAATTGAGAGGGAAGTAAGAGTGTTCCACAATAATGTTTTGTCCGTCAAGGGTGAACGTGAGTGTTTAAATGACCTTCAAAATAAGTTCAAGAAATGTTAAAGCCATTAAACCGTAAACACCTTTACTTAAAAGGGGGGTAATTGAAGACTTGTCAGGAATTTAAACTGATAGTTTATAGAGGTATAGGTGTTTGTGGGAAACAGTCAGGCTTCAACTTAGGGTTAAAAACAGCAGATATTACCGGGATAACCTCAGGGATATGTTTAAAAGACAATATTCAAAAATAAAGTTGCTTATAATGGCAAATTCAATTGATCAACAAACAAAGAGGATAGTAGAGGCAACAAGATAACTAGCTCCCTTATGGTTTACTATACAAAAAGTAGGAGCCAAAAAAATAAGATAGATGAGCTAAGATACTTTGCAAGTGTAGGTAATTAGATATTAATGGAATAACAGAGACCCTGGTTCAACCTGAAAGATCGAGAAGGTGTGGTGTGGCGATGTATGTCAGAAGAAAATTTAAAATTGTTGTCTTAGACATGATATAAGATAGAAACCATCGAACACAGAATCTGTTTGCTACAGGTTCACACGAGGACATGACAAATTAATTTTGGGTGGATTTAAGGCCCCGCAACTTGATAGGAGTGCAGTAAGCTGTTATGGACGAAATCATAAGGCATCTAAATAGGAAAATGTTGTGATAATGGGAGATTTAACTTAGACAAATTGATTGGAACAATAAGACAGGAAATCTTGGAGTCTAGTGACTTCCTGATACGGGTTCAGGATTGCTTTTTAGAACAGGTTTGTGACAGAACCAACTAGAGAAACAATCTGCTTGACTTGGTTCTTGCAACAAAATTCACTAATTAATAATCTTGAGGTTAATGATGAGCTTGGGAAAGTGATCCCAAATTAACACTTAGATTTCAATATATCATCGGAATTACCCAGAAACTGCACATCAGATCTCTGTCCCAGAATTTCGCTGCCCGACTTCCATGGGACTGAAAAAAATTACGGGTGTGCTAAACTGGGGTGTCCCTGACCTATGGGTCAGGTAGGTGATCTTGTTGCCAATATGACTTTTACAGAGCATTAGTTCTGCTGCCCAGACAACTTTGTTTCCGAGTAGGGAAATAAGATCAAACAAAAATGATCCCAATGGATGAACAATAATTAAAACATCTCATAGGTCAAAAGAGAGGCATGTATAGGCGTATCAAAAAGGGGATGGGCAGTTAAGAAATCAATATATTCAATAAAAGAGAGAAAACTAAAGAAAGAAAAAGAAAAGCAAAAAGGATAATGAGCTAAAGGTCGCAAGGGATTCAAAGACTAACTCCCAAAGGGTTTCTTGCCTCCAGTAAACCGAAGTAAGATTAGGGAACAAGATTGGCCCACTTAAGAATAACTCGGTCAGATCACTGACAGTGCTAAGGATAGTTGAAATTCTAAATACCTATTCTCTCAGTTTTCACCCAGGAAAATACTAGCTATATTCCTGAAAATAATAGATTATGTAGAACAGGATGATAATAAACTATGTACGAGTGCAGTAACTAGTGACATGTTCCTCAGACAAATAGAGAAACTAAAACCTAACGAAAATCCCCGGCCCTGATGAACTGTTTGCAAGGGTGTTACAGGAATGTAAAGAGGAACTTAAGCATTACCTTTGGCTAATCTTTTTAACATATCACTACAAACGGCATAGTGCCTGATTAAGTGGAAAATGGCAATTAATACCTATTTTACAAGGCAAGTGACAGGTCCTTGGCTTCGAACTATAGACAATAATCCATTACCTCCATAGAGGGAAAATTTTAGGAATCAATAATAGCCTAAGGCAATTCATAGCCATCTTGACAGGAAACAGATTTGATTAATGAATCTCACACGGTTTTACAAAGGGGCGTTCCTGTCTTAACGAATTTACTAACTTTTTTCACTAACGTGATTTGAGGAAGTAATCATGGTAATGAACTATGATATTGTGTATTAGACTTCAGCAAGGCTTTCGATAGAGTTCCACATCCAGAGCTACTGAGAAACTTAAGGCACACGAATAGAGGAGAAATTTTTTTCCTGGGTAGAGGCATAGACTGACAAATAGTCAGCAAGAGTTGCATAAATGGGGAGAAAATCAGAATGAGGGGCACGTTACAAGCGGTGTTCCTCAGGGTGTCATGTTGGGCCCGTTGTTGTCACATTATTAATAAACAACATAGATGAGGGAATAAATAGCGACCTAAGCAAATTTGCTAGATGACACCAAAATAGCAGATCCGTTCATATCTAAGAGGACACAAGAGCACGCAGATGAATTGAATAGCCTATGCAATGTCGGAGAAGTGGCAGATGCAGTTTAAGAATGACAAAATGTAAAGTATTGTAAGATGGAATGGTTCAGAGAACCGACATGTTTGAAAATTAGACACATGTGCAACTCTTGGGTATCTTACTTTATTGAGGAAACGTTTCGCACAACAGGGCTTCACAGTCCATACAAAGGAGAATCTTGAGAACAGGAAGGGACTGGATTACTCTCATTCTCCTCCTGTTCTTCAAGAATTCTCCTTGTATGGACTGATAAGCCACTGTGTGGCGAAACGTTTCCTCAATAAAGAAACCCAAGAGTTGCACTGTGTCCTAATCTAGTCAATGTAAAGTTCAAATGTTGGACAGGTAAATAACCATGCCACAATAAACTAAATAATGTAGAACTTAATACTACCGATTTGCGAAAGGATTTAGAGTTCTGTTACAGTAATCTAAAACCAGACAACAGTGCATTAGTGTTGACATAAGCTAAACAGCAATTCTTGCTTCAATATCTAGAATAATAAATAGATAGAAGTCCTCAGTAGTTCTTCAACTGTATACTATATCTTTGTTAGCCTCATTAGATAATGCTGCTCAGTTCTGGTCACCCGTATTACAGAATGGATATAAAATGGTCTGAAAACGTACAGAGGAGGATGACAAAGTTGATCCCATGTAATCAAAATCTCCCTATGAGGAAGACTGAGGGCCCGAATCTGCACTTTCTCGAAAGGCGTAGAGTTAAGGGGGATATGATTGAGGTGAATAAAAGGAACAACAGAATAAATAAAAGGGATGTAAATATGGCGTGCTGAAATTTCCAGCCAAGAAAGGACTCGCAGCAAATGGTTGTCACATTTAAAAAACTGCAACTTTAACACCCCTCCTTCAAGTGCAGGCACTGACTTCCCATCCCGGGACTCAAGCCCGGGCCTGCGGGTTTCCCTAACCCCCTTTCAAAAAGTTACTTTGCTCACACCCCAACAGCACGTCAAGATTAAAAACCATTCCTCCATTCACTCCTATCAAAAACGCCAGCCCGCCTCGGAAATCCAAACCCCTCGCACACAAAACCCCTTTACCCCTCCCCCCAACCTTTCCTAGGGCCCACCCCTACCCCCCTTCCCTTCCACTACAGACTGAACACTCTTGAACATTCGTTTCGCTCCATTCTCTCTACATGTCCCAACCACCCCAGCAACCCTTCCTCAGCCCTCTGGACAACATTCTGGTAATCCCGCACCTCCTCCTAAATTCCAAACACGAATTCTTGCATTTTTCACACCACACTTTCCCCCTAGACAGACATTCCACTGCCCCACCTTCTCCTCGCTGCAACATTCACACCATGCTTCACACATTAGAGTGTTGGTAAACTATACTCCAAAATTCCCTCTAGCCCCCAAGGACAAAGTTTTTTGTCCCCACAGTCCAATGCCCCACCCCCCTTTTTTCCCCCATCAATTCTATGATTCACCTCATCCTTCAAAACCCCATCCGTGACAGCCCCACCCCCAAATATCTGAATACATTCCCTCCTCCTATCTCCCCCCAAATTGATACCCAAATTTTTTTCCTCCTAAATTTTTTTTCCCTCAAAAACCTTACTTTTTCTTTTCCTTTTAATTTTTCTTTTGCACCCCCACCAAATTTCATCCACCAATCTCTGCAACTTCTCTTAAAAAAACCCAAAAGACCCAAGTGTCACCCGCAAAGAGAACTGTGACAACTCCACTTTTTGTTGATTTTTTTTTTAATCCACGCCTCTTGCAAGCCCTCGCATTTATTTTCTTTCCCCCATCTATAAATATAAAAAAACAACCCGGTTTAATCACACATCCCTGTCTAAGGCCTCTTTTACGGGGAAAAAAATTTTCCCTCTTTCCTATGTACTCTAACTTAGCCTCATATCTCGTAAAAACTCTTCACTGCTTTCAGTAACTACCTCCACCCCATACCCCTGCAACAACTCCCACATTTCCCCCCTATACCTGTCATACCCTTTTCAAATCCATAAATGCCACAAAGACCTCTTTAGCCTTATCTAAATACTGTTCACTTATATGTTTCACTGTAAACACCTGGCCCACACCCCCCCTACCTTTTCCCTTTAAAGCCTCCTTTGTTCATCTGCTATCCTATTCTCAGTTTTAATTTTTAATTCTTTCAATAATAACTTTTACCATACACTTACCAGGTATACTCAACAGACTTATCCCCCTATAATTTTTGCACTCTCTTTTGTCCCCTTTGCCTTTATACAAAGAAACTATGCATGCTCTCTGCCAATCCCTAGGTACCTTACCCTCTTCCATACATTTATTAAATAATTCACCAACCACTCCAAAATTTATATCCCCACCTGTTTTTAACATTTCTATCTTTTTATCCCATAAAATCCCGGCTGCCTTACCCCCTTTCATTTTACCTACTGCCTCCAAAATTTCCCCCCACACTCACAACTGGTCTTCCCCACACCAAGATGTTATTCCTCCCCTTGCCTATACACGAATCACAGCTTCCCCATCTTTCATCACCCTTTAACAATTCCCAAAATATTCCCTCCATCTTCCCAATACCTCTAACTCTCCATTTAATAACTCTCCTCTCCTATTTTTAACTGACAAATCCATTGTTCTCTGGGCTTCCTTAACTTGTTAATCTCACTCCAAAACTTTTTCTTATTTTCAACAAAATTTGTTGATAACATCTCACCCACTCTCTCATTTGCTCTCTTTTTACATTGCTTCACCACTCTCTTAACCTCTCTCTTTTTCTCCATATACTCTTCCCTCCTTGCATCACTTCTACTTTGTAAAAACTTCTCATATGCTAACTTTTTCTCCCTTACTACTCTCTTTACATCATCATTCCACCAATCGCTCCTCTTCCCTCCCGCACCCACTTTCCTGTAACCACAAACTTATGTTCTTATGAGAAGAAAAAGTTGGTGCTGTGGACGAGGGGCTTAGACTTCCAGCAAGCGTGCGCGAGTGTGTTAAATATGAGTGAATGGAGACGAATGGTTTTTGGGACCTGACGAGCTGTTGGAGTGTGAGCAGGGTAATATTTTGTGAGGGGATTCAGGGAAACCGGTTAGCCGGACTTGAGTCTTGGAAATGGGAAGTACAATGCCTGCACTTTAAAGAAGAGGTTTGGGATATTGGCAGTTTGGGGTGACATCTAAACTGTCGTATCTGAGCGCCTCTGTAAAGACAGTGATTATGTATGAGTGATGGTGAAAATGTTGATGATGATGAAAGTTTTTTCTTTCTTTCTTTTTGGGTCACCCTGCCTAGGTGGAAAACGGCCGACCTGTTGGAAAAAAAACATTAACATAATTAACCTTGGTGTCTAGGTTAGTTACAGTGTAAAAAAGTTGTCATATCAAAACTTTATAAAATATACGGGTACTGTTTACCTTGGGAACTTCGAGGGAAGGTTAATATTTGAGGGATTCTTCACAACCTCGAGTTTTTTTTTTTTTTTTTTTTTTTTTTTAATTAAGACATCGGCCGTTTCCCACCAATCACTGGCTTTCCAGAGGCGCGCTTACATTACAGTTATATAAGTGTAACATTAGCACCCCTCCTTCAGAGTGCAGACACTGTACTTCCCGTCCCGTCTCCAGGACTCAAGTCCTGGAGACGATTTCCCTGAATCCCTTCATAAATGTTACTTTGCTCACACTCCAACAGCACGTCAAGTCCTAAAAACCATTTGTCTCCATTCGCTCATATCTAACACTCACACATACTTGCTGGAAGTCCAAGCCCCTCGCACACAAAACCTCCTTTACCCCCTCCCTTCAACCTATCCTAGGCCGACCTCTACCCCACCTTCCCTCCACTAGACATTTATACTCCCGAAGTCATTCTATTTCGTCCATCTTCTCTACATGTCCGAACCACCTCAACAACCCCTCCTCAGCCCCCTGGATAATAGTTTTGGAAATCCCGCACCTCCTCCTAATTTCCAAACTACAAATTCTCTGCATTTTATTCACACCACCCCATTGCCCTCAGACATGAATCCCACTGCCTCCAGCCTTCTCCTTGTTGCAACATTCATCACCCATGCTTCACACCCATATAAGAGTGTTGGTTAAACTATCTCATACATTTCCCCTCTTTCCCCCTTCCAGGACAAACTTTCTTTGGGCTCCAAAGACTCCTCAGTGCACCATTCCCTTTCTCCCCTCATCAATTCTATGATTCACCTCATCTTCCATGACCGTCTGATGACACGTCCACTCCTAAATATCTGAATTACATTCACCTCCTCATAACTCTCTCCCCCAACCTCTATCCCAAACCTCATCACTTTGCTCTTCCTATATCACTTTTTTTTTTCGTTTACATGCCCTACCAAACTCATCCACCAACCTCCCAACTTTTCTTCAGAACCTCCCAAAACCCGGTCTCAGCA
>NC_069430.1:45299627-45302127 GCF_026875155.1 Cherax quadricarinatus
CTCCCCCCAAAAAAAACTGGTTCCAGGGGAATTTTTTTTACACCCTTTAAAAAATTTTTCAAAAAACACCGGGGCGGGGGCGGCGCCCACACTCACACACACACACACACAACAACACAACACACACAACCACACACACACACACACACACACACACACACACACACACCACACACACACACAAACACACACACACCAAACACACACACCACACACACACACCACACACACCAACAACACACCCCCACCACCCACACACACACACACCACCCCACACACACCCCCACACACACACACACAACAAACACAACCCCAAAAACACCCCACACACACACACACACAAACAAACACACACACACACAAACAAAAAACACACACACACAAACAAACCCCACACAAAACAACACAAACAAACACAACAACACACACAAAAAACAAAACCCAACACACACCCACAACAAACACACACACAAACACACACACACACACACACACACACACACACACACAACACAAACAACACACACACACACAAACAAACACACCCCACACACAAACAAACACACACCACACACAAAACAAAACACACACACACAAACAACACACACACACACACAAACAAACACACAACCCACACACCACACACACAACAAACACCACACCAACACACCACACACAACACCCCACAAACAAACACACACACACACACACACACACACAACCACACACTCAAACACTCACACACAAGTGGAGAAGGTAACAGGAACTGAAGGGGAAAGGCCAAACTATAAAAGGGGGGACTACACAGGTATGAGAAATTTTCCTCAGGAGGTTCAGTGGGACAGAAAAATTGGTAGGAAAATCAGTAAACGAGTGATGGATATGTGGAAAACAAAGTGCAAGGAGGCAGGGGAAAGTTTTGTTCCCAGGGAAACGGAAATAATGGAAGCCCAAAAACGAGTCCTTTGGGTTTACCCAAAGGGTTTGTAGGGAGGCAAAAACTAAGTGCCCAAAAGAGAATGGAAAAGGTACAGGGGGCATAGGACCCAGGAAACAAGGAGTTAGTAGAAGAGCCAGAAACGAGTATGCACGATAAGGAGGGAGGCCCAGCGACAGTATGAAAACGACATAGCATCGAAAGTCAAATCTGACCCGAAACTGCTGTATAGCCACATTAGGAGGAAGACAACAGTCAAGGACCAGGTGATAAGGCTGAGGAAAGAAGGTGGAGAACTCACAAGAAACGATCAAGAGGTATGTGAGGAGCTCAACACGAGATTTAAGGAAGTATTTACAGTAGAGACAGGAAGGACTCTGGGGGACAGACCAGATGGGACACCAGCAAGGAATACACCAACAAGTGTTGGACGACATACATACAGATGAGGAGGAGGTGAAGAAACTGCTAAGGGACATCGATACCTCAAAGGCAATGGGACCAGACAACATCTCCCCGTGGGTCCTTAGAGAGGGAGCAGATATGTTGTGCGTGCCACTTACCACAATCTTCAACACATCCCTGGAAACTGGGCAACTACCTGAGGTATGGAAGACGGCAAATGTAGTTCCCATTTTTAAAAAAGGAGACAGAAAAGAGGCACTAAACTATAGACTGTGTCATTGACGTGTATAGTATGCAAAATTATGGAGAAGATTATCAGGAGGAGAGTGGTGGAGCACCTGGAACGGAACAGGAGTATAAATGCCAACCAGCACAGATTCACGGAAGGCAAATCCTGTGTCACAAACCTTCTGGAGTTTTATGATAAAATAACAGAAGTAAGACAAGAGAGAGAGGGGTGGGTTGATTGCATCTTCTTGGACTGCAAGAAGGATTTGACACAGTTCCTCACAAGAGATTAGTGCAGAAGCTAGAGCATCAGGCGCATATAACAGGAAGGGCACTGCAATGGATCAGGATACCTGACAGGGAGGCAACAACGAGTCATGGTACGTAATGATGTATCACAGTGGGCACCTGTGACGAGCGGGGTCCCACAGGGGTCGGTCCTAGGACCAGTGCTATTTTTGGTATATGTGAACGACATGACGGAAGGGTTAGACTCAGAAGTGTCCCTGTTTGCAGATGATGTGAAGTTAATGAGGAGAATTAAATCTGATGAGGACCAGCAGGACTTCAAAGAGACCTGGACAGACTGGACACCTGGTCCAGCAAATGGCTTCTCGAATTTAATCCTGCCAAATGCAAAGTCATGAAGATGGGGGAGGGGCACAGAAGACCACAGACAGAGTATAGGCTAGGTGGCCAAGACTGCAAACCTCACTCAAGGAGAAAGATCTTGGGGTGAGTATAACACAGAGCATGTCTCCGGAAGCACACATCAATCAGATAACTGCTGCAGCATATGGGCGCTGGCAAACCTGAGAACAGCATTCCGATACCTTAGTAAGGAATCATTCAAGACACTGTACACCGTGTATGTCAGGCCCATACTGGAGTATGCAGCACCTGTTTGGAACCCGCACTTGATAAAGCACG
>NC_069430.1:45304627-45316574 GCF_026875155.1 Cherax quadricarinatus
TTATACACCTCGATCATATCCCCCCTAATTCTACGCCTTTCGAAAGAGTGCAGATTCTCGGCCCTCAGTCTATCCTCATAGGGAAGATTTCTGATACATGGGATCAACTTTGTCATCCTCCTTTGTACGTTTTCCAGAGCATTTATATCCATTCTGTAATACGGTGACCAGAACTGAGCAGCATAGTCTAAATGAGGCCTAACTAAGGACATATAGAGTTGAAGAACAACCTTAGGACTTCTATTATTTATACTTCTAGATATGAAGCCAAGAATTCTGTTAGCTTTATTGCTAACACTAATGCACTGTTGTCTTGGTTTTAGGTTACTGTTAACCAGAACTCCTAAATCCTTTTCGCAATCGGTAGTATTAAGATCTACATTATTTAGTTTATATGTGGCATGGTTATTTAACTGTCCAACATTTAGAACTTTGCATTTGTCAATATTAAACTGCATCTGCCACTTCTCCGACCATTGCGTCAGTCTATTCAAATCATCCTGGAGTGCTCTAGTGTCCTCATTAGAATGAACTGGACGGCTTATTTTGGTGTCATCAGCAAATTTGCTTATGACGCTATTTATTCCCTCATCTATGTCGTTTATGCAAATTGTGAACAACAACGGGCCCAACACTGACCCCTGAGGAACACTGCTTGTGACGTGCCCCCATTCTGATTTCTCCCCATTTTTGCAAACTCTCTATTTGTCAGCCATGCCTCTACCCAGGAAAAAATTTCTCCTCCTATTCCGTGTGCCTTAAGTTTCCTCAATAGCCTCTGGTGGGGAACTCTATCGAAAGCCTTACTGATGTCCATATACACAATATCATATTCATTACCATGATCTGCTTCCTCAAACACCTTAGTGAAAAAAGTTAGTAAATTCGTAAGACAGGAACGCCCCTTATAAACTCACACTTTTTGGAAAAAATAATCACCAAGTGACCATCACCAGTTCGTTGTCGTCTGAGTTCCTCTTCACCAAGGCTTAAATGTACGATTTATTTTTTAATGTTTGTTAAAATAATGAAGATATATTGTTATACTCATGGAGATGTGAAGATCCGTAGTTCCCCCATACCTGCACAGTTCCCTCATACCTGCACAGTTCCCCCATACCTGCACAGTTCCCCCATACCTGCACAGTTCCCTCATACCTGCATAGTTCACACATACCTGCATAGTCCCCCATACTTGCACAGTTCCCACATACCTGCACAGTTCCCTCATACCTGCACAATCCCCCCATACCTGCACAGTTCCCTCATACCTGCACAGTTCCCCCATACCTGCATAGTTCCCTCTTACCTGCACAGTTCCCCCATACCTGCATAGTTCCCCTATACCTGCATAGTTCCCCATACTTGCACAGTTCCCACATACCTGCACAGTTCCCTCATACCTGCACAGTTCCCCCATACCTGCACAGTTCCCTCTTACCTGCACAGTTCCCCCATACCTGCATAGTTCCCCCATACTGTTTTTCCCCCCATCCCTGCAAGTTCCCCCTCCGCACAGTTCCCCCATACCCCCCTAGTTCCCCCAACCTAAATTTTCCCCCATACCTGCAAAAATTTCCCCCATCCCTTTTATAGTTCCCCCATACCTGCATATTTTCCCCCATCCTGCATAGTTCCCCTACCTGCTAGTTCCCCCATATCGCATGTTCCTCCATGCCTGCATGCCCCCCCATATCTGCATATTCCCCCCTACCTGCACAGACCCCCCTATCCCCTGCAAGATCCCTTAAAAACACTCTCTTCCCCACGTAGCATGCCATTACAGCTTAGTAAATGACCATCAAATGTTTTGATTAGTTCAGTCACCTTTTCCCGCCATTTTCCCCTCCTCTTCTTTCTCTTCACCCTTTTTTTCCCCTCCTTTTTTCTTTCTTCCTTTTTTCCACCATATTCTCTGCAAAAATTTCTTCTGTCCTTCACTCTCCTCCCCTACGCACGTTTTCTCCTACTTTTTCCCCCCCTCCCTCCTTTACTCTCTCCACAGGCCATTATTTCCTCCCCCCTCCCCCACTACCGGGAGGAGAACCCTTTTTCCCACTTAGCACCCCCTCCCCCCTCTTACCATTGCACAATCACGTGACCAAAAAAATGAAGGGAGCTCACCTGCCTGGGAGGACTCTTTATGAGCCCCTCACTCTCTCTGCCACAAATGTCGTGAAGCCAGTGGACTAAAATTTTTTTTAATATTAATATATATTTTTTAAATTTATTAATTTATATATATATATATATATATATATATAAAAAATTATAAAAATATAAAATTTTTAATATATATATATTTTTATATAATATTTATATAATTACAAAATTATTTATACTTTTATATTTTATATAGGAACTGCATTTTGAAGTGTATTTTTGGGGTGTGTTTGATGGGGACGCTGACGATGCTTTTGGGACAATTTTAAATTAACTTTGTCGACTTTTTTCAAACAAAACCGATTGATTTTTTTTGTTAAGTCGGGAGCTTTTTTGTTTACATATTTTTTTTGCGGCTGACAAGAGGGTTTAAACCGACCCCAGTATGCAGCAAGCATTTCCCCCTGGATGCCCCACGCTGAGGCGGGAACTGAAAGGGGGCTGCCCTTGGGTCCTGGTGGTGCCGATGAGTCTAGAACCAGTTCTTTAAGGAAACGGTGGAATTTTTTTTCCCCATGACCCCAAGGTCTCTGATCCCACTGGGACAATTGAATCTTTTTTGCCCCCGTACTTGCTGATCTTGTACCCCCCCTGGACGCAGCTCCTTCCCTCTCCTGACATGTGATAATGTAGGTGTCAGCCACGTTGACACAGGTTGCCCCCGCTAAGGTTGCCATTTTTCCCAAGAAAAATGGTGATTCCGTCGGGCGGTTTGCTCTTGGGGTTATTGTTGGCTGCTAGTGAAGGGGGCCCCCTCTCGGCTGGGCATCCAGCTGTGAAAGGGTTCTCTCAGATGTCTTGACCCATTGTGTCGCACCCCAACCTTTTTTTGAACAGTCAAGCCATTAGACCATATTGGGGGCTTGCGATCGCCAAAAATACAATTATTCTGTGTGAAATGGAGTGCGGGGCGGGACCCACTCAATCGGAGTGTTTTGGGTTTCGGGGGCGCGTTCACATTGCGGGAATATTTATTATTATAATATTAAATATATATATATAAAAAAATTTATATATTATTATATATAATATATCTGTCATATATTAATATATATTATATATAATATTTATATATAATTATATATATATTTTTATTATATATATACATATATATATTATTAAAAATTTATATATTTATATTTATATATATTACATAATTTAAAAACATATATATATTTTTAATATATATAAAAATTATAATATATAAAAATTTTTTTAAATATATTTTTTAATATATATATATATATATATATATATATATATGTCGTGCCGAATATGAAAAAGGGTCAATTGAAAGAAAATTAAAAATTTTAAGTCCTTTCAAAAAATTTCTCTTATGCTTTTAAAAAGAATATTTTTTTTCATTAATTTTAATGTAAATTTTTTTTAATTTTGCCCCAAAAAAGTTCTTAAAAATTCCCTAACCTTTTTATGACAAGAGCAATTTATTTTACCCTAACCCAACCCTAAAATATTTTAATTTGTTTACAGAAATTTTAAAACTGAAAAAACACATTAAAAATATATTTTTTTCGTGGGTTTCAAATAATTTTGGCGAATTATTGCATAAAAATTATCGCTTGCCCTAATGGCAAGAGAGCGTTGCTATTTAACCCAAGACCCAAAATTTCTGCCTTTTCGGACGACATGATAATTTATATTATATATATATTTTTATATATAATAAATAAATTATATATTTTTTTTTATATATTATATATAATATACATTATTATATATAATTTTTTATATTTTATTTTTAAAATTTTAATTATAAAAATTATATATTTTTTATTTTAATTATATATTATATTATATATATATATATATATATATATATATATATAAAATTAATACATAAATATTATAGGGTTTAACCTTTTTAAAAGTAAATTCCTGTCCCTTAACCCGATGAACTTTTCCCCAAAAGCAAAAAATATCTTTCATTTAAATATCTTTTTAGAAAAGCAGAAAACAAAAAACAAGTAACTTGAATGCATATTGATGAATTTTTAATAAAAAATTAAACCTTACAGCTCATTATCATTTTTTGTCTATATTATAAAGATTGAGACACTTAAAACATTGGGAATTTTTATTCGGAACGTTGCCCCACACAGTGGCTTCATCAGTAAAAATACAAAGCAGAAAGGGGGCTGGGGGAAATGTTTCCTCAAACCCTCCCCCTTACAACTTTCTCTTTGTTTTGGGGTGAAGCCACTTCTGGGAAACTTTTCCCAAAAAAAAGTTTCCCATATGTTGCATAAGTTCTAAATTTTTAAACTTGTGGGTTTTCAAAACCTTCATCACACATATTTAACTTATTGCTTAAAATAAATGAAGTTCGTTTTTTTTGTTTTCAGACAGCATACTTCCCGCATAATTTTGATCGCACGTTCAGCGCACTGATTCTTCTTGTTATTGAGGGGGGTGGTTCCGTTCCCAAATGTTTTTCGTGAGTTCAGTGCTTTTTGTGGTTTAAAACTTTTCCCTACAACCCTTGGAGCATTTTCAGTATATTTGATCGAAAAACTAATAATTGCCGGTGTATGGCATAACTGCATATCTTCCCAAAGTTTTCCCGTCTTGTGGGTAAAGAAAAAATGCAAGAATAGTAAAAGTCTCTTGAATTCCACCTGCATTGTGATGTTTGGTTTTTCTAAAAATTAATCGGGGAAAGTCCCTTTTTATAAAAGATCTAAACACCGTTTTAGAGGACAAAAATTCATATCATCTCTCCACCCTGTTTAGGTGATCTTCTGTTCCATTCAAAAACGGCCTTATTCCCTCAAAATTCTTCCCCATTGGGGATAAAATGGATACTCGATTTTTTGGAGAAGGGTTTTTTAGCCCCAAGATTTACATCCATTCCCAACGGAAAATCTGTCCAACGTGATCTGAAAAACTGATAAATTTGGGGGTTTGCTAATCCCTTCTCGGGGAACATTCGTTTGCAGTGTGACAACCCCTCATTTTTTTTTCCCTGTTTTTAACGCTGTTGTTTAGCAATGATCTTTTATTGCTTTCAATAAATTGTGAAATACAATAAAAAAAGATAACTACAATGTGACCCCATTTTAGAGTTCCATAAGTAATTTTCTGAGTTGTGCTTATGTTTTAAAAGTAAATATAGTTGATTAATTTTTATTTTTTTTTGAGTTCCCAAAATTAGTATTTTTCTGAGGGTTTTAGGGTTTGAAACAGTATAGGTGATTCATAGTTTTTAGGGTGCCCTTTTTTGAAACTGAGAGGAATTGGGATTTTCATTATTTTTAAACAAAAGTTCTCGATTTTGACACAAGAGATGTTTTAATTGGAAAAAAGGAAAGGGTTTTAAAACCCAAACGTATATTTTATAATAATAAATTTTTAAAATATATATTTATATATATATATTAATAATTTATAATTATATAAAATTTATATATATATAATATAGGGAGGTACCCCCTCTAGAATGTTATGGGGACCCTATCCTCGAGAAAAAGAATAAACTTGTTTCAGGGAAAATAAAGCCTCCCCCCTGAACTGTTTAAAAATTTTTCTCCTACCCCCCCCATATTTTTATATATTTTATTTAAAAAAAAATACTTGATAAAACATTCACAAAATTCAGTAGAAAGTAAAACAAAAGGTAACTCAGACTACATCTCGAAAATTCTTCGCCCCCCTGGGGTGGGCCCGTGCCCAGAATGGCGCTTTTCCCCTCGGATCGCAACACTGAGTCCGAAAAGGGGAAGCTGGTCCCCCTGTGGCCCTTGGGTTTTTAAAGAGCTTTTCCACCCCAGCCTTTATTAGGAATTTTTAGGCACATTTTCCCATGCCCCAAGAGTCTCCGCCCTTTTTGGGAGAAGTTATAGCAAGGGGGAAGGTCTCATATTTGGGATCTTCGGGTTCCTTGTGGCTGGCACCCCCACCCCCTTCCCCCGGAATGGGGCAAGTAGGTGTTGCCTTGGCGTCCTGTGTAGTCCCGGGCGTCTGTTTCCCACCCTTCCCAAAGGTAGACGTGGCTCCATCAGGACGTTTTGACTTCCGTCGACCTCTGCACTTGGGGTTTCCCCGTTGAGCGGGGAAACGGGCTGGGCGGGGCTTCCTTTATGTGTCATTGGCCTCCAGCGGGTTTTTTCCTTTGCGTGTGACACACAAGACCTGAAGTCCAAATTGACAGCTGTCGCCTTGCCGCAAATAAACCTATGCCGGTAGGTGGGGGCGGTAGGCAAAAGGCAACCCCAATCCGAAGGGCCCTGGGGGTCTGCCGATGCCAAGGGGGAAATTTTGGGAACAGCAAACGGGAAATCTCCTGAGTGTGGTCCCTTTCACTGCCAGGGGCGAGCTTTGTCCTTTCCTGAGGCGTTGGGGACATTTTGTTGGCGGGGTTTTTCCCTGATCGGTTTGTCCCAGTGGGACTGTTGGTTTCTTGGGCCACCCAATCGCTGCTTTAGTAAACCCGGGGTTTAGCTCTTCCACGTCTCTCAAGCGTTCGGGAACAATCTTTTTGACTAAGCACTGGAAACCAAACACGAAGACGAAAAGCAGGTAAAACAACCGCTTTTTCTTTTTGCGCCCCCCCTATACCTCCAGTCGTCTGGGGGATTGCCCGTCCCATTTCGATCCCCTTGACGGTTCATGCCTTCTTAAGGGTTGCCCCAGGTGTGGTCAATTCGCGAGTGTTGGGTTGTCAAAAAAGGGGGCACACCTCAGGAAATAAGTGGTCTTGGGAAAAGTAAGGCACCCTTTTGGGAGATACAGAGCATCATGGGCACAAGATTGCTTATTCTTCCTCCTTTCATAGGTCATTTAAATTTTCCTTGAGGACTGTGTCGATGGCCTGGTGACCAGCGGTGCCCCAGGAGGGTCTGTTGGACGAGTGGTATAGAGACTTCTGGGGGGATTCTTGCACAGCATGATTTTTCCTGGTTTCGGGTTTATATTTCAATTTGGGGATTAGGATGAGTCCAAAGTCTTTCCCTGTTTTTCACCAGTTGTAGGCCCCCACCCGGGCTCTTCATACCGCCAGATGCCTCTCCCGGACCGATGTTGAGCCGCTGCCCAAAACTGGAAGTTAGTTCTTTACGCCAAGCAGAAGAGAATGGAGCGAGTGGGCACCCCGCGAACACCCTTTTGAAAGAGAGAAATTTTATGTTCCAAAAAAAAAGAATTGGGGTTTGCTTTACCGGGGAAATTAAGGGAAAAAGACTGGGGAACGACCCGAAAAAGTGCAAGAAGCATCCTCTTTACCATATTTTAAAGGCATTTCTAAATCAAGTTTTTTTCTCGGCCTTGTCTTCTGGTAGGTCCCCGATGAGGCCTTGCCCCATAGCTGCGCTCACTGCCTTGGGGGGCCCAAAAACCCAGTTGGTGTGGGGTGGGGTAAACTGGCAGCTTTTAGGGGAAGTTTCTTTTCTGCTGCTTTGGCCGAGACGGCGAAAGTGTTTTCCAAAAGCAATGGGTCTGATTCCCCCATCCTTTTTTTTCAAGGGACACAGTGAGGCTCCAAAAAAGAAAGGTTTAATTTCTTCTGGGATTTGCCCAGCCCGGCAGTTGTTGACGAAAGTTGTTAACTCGGTGAAAGAAGGATGAGTTTCACCGAGTATGGATTTTTCCATTCCTGAGGTGCTAAGGTCGAAATTTCCCGTGCGCAATCGCCATGATTCCCATTCGGCAAAATTAATTGTTCATGATGGGGGCTTCCTCAGGGGTTTTTGCGACGGATGGTTTTCCCCGGTTGGGGGCTTGTCTCTTAGTGCTTGGGCGTGGGCTCATCTTTTGGGGGTACAGTGTCTCACTTGTAATTATTGGATTGCTCCCACTGTGTTCCTTCTTCAATTTTTTTGCTAAACCCGTGCGCAAATTTTTTCTTTTTAGGGGATTTTCTTGGGGGACCTTTTTGATTCCCGCGATGATGGACAGAGGGGAAAACAATTATCCGTTCTTGGGTAGTTGCCACTGCCTTGATAATGACGTGGTTACAGTTGCCTCGTCTTAGGAACTGCAAAAACAGACATCATTCAATATATTTATATATATATATTATATTATATATATATATATTTTATATATATATATATATAAACTAAGAGGCGTATTTCTCGCGTATTATAAGCCGAGTTTTCTTTAATCCCTATTTTTAGGAACAAAGCTTTCTTGTCTGGTGGGGGAAAAAAGGTTTTCGTGCAGTCTTAATGACTTCCGTAGTCGACGGCTTCAAACCTCATTAACAACTGGGGAATATTCTGAGAGTTCGCTTTAACCTTTAAGGATAAAAAAATTTTCTTGGCTAATGTGTGTAATTTAAGATTTTAAAAAGACCCTATTTAAACTCTACTTTTAAAAAAAAAAACACCCGAATAATAAAATAAAACTGACAAGTAATAAAATAATAATAATAATAATAATAAAATAATAATAATAATAAAAAAAAAAATAATAATAAAATAATAACTTCGCGCTAAATACAACGATCCCAAATTTAAAAATAATTACTATTCCCCCTGAAAGGAAGAAAAACCCCCCGGGGGAATTCCCCAGGTTTTAAAAGCATTTACCTTTAGTTTTTTTTTTATGAGTAAAGTTATTTCAAATGGGAAAACATTTCAGGGTTCCGAGGGAATGACTGTACGAGAATTCATTTTTAACCTTGAGAGCGCCATATTCCGAGTTCTCTAAGCCCCTTTTTTTCCCGGGTCTTGGCTGTGTACTGACTCTTGAAGTAGGGTAAATGGGAAAGATGAACATTTGGCACATTTCGTCTCCAGGAACTTCGTCAAGCTGTTTTAAATAAGGTTGACAAAGCTTCTGGGGGAGTGAACGTTGCCCCAAAAAAAAATGTCAAATTTGTTACATCGTTCCATTTTACCTAACATTTAGTCGGTAGTATACCCAAAATTATTATTAACAAAGTGCTTTCAGTGTTGCCAACAACGGTGCTATCTCTTTTTGGATTATTCAATTTTCTTAAGGATCCGTAAAACTTTTAAACGCTATTTGAAAAACCTTATAAAAGTTATTTAAATGCTATTTAAATATTATTCCAATATATATTTTGATTCGTTCCCCGAGTTCCCCGCTTTCTGGGCACAAAGTTTTATAAAAATTTAGGACTTGCAAGTTACCATAAGAGTCCAAGATTTTAAAAACGATTTTTAAAAGAATCAAAAAACCATATACCATTCTAAAATCCTTCCCGTTGAAAACCGTCTTTTTTTAGGAAAAAAAGTAGTGAAGGGAAAAAATTTCCTGTGATATTAAAGAAGTTAGGAACTTGAAAAATAAGGAGAAGGAAGGAGGAGGAGGAGGGGGGGGGAGAAGCGGAGAGCAGAAAAATTTTTTGCATATAGTGAAAGTTGTTTGGTTATATTGTGGAGCTTTGTTGTTTAGTTAGGCTATCTGGATCTTACTCCGTACAGACTGCGCGAGGAAATGGTAAAAGAATTAAAACTTTAAAGGAGTGAATTATTTTTTTTTAACACGGTTAAATTTAAAAGCAGCCTGTTAAAGGGATATAAAACCCTTTTCCCGGGAACTCGCTCGGTTAAATTCACAGGTTAAAGACTGCATTTTTTCTCGGATCATTTTAAAAAACCCCGGCCTATCAAGGTTACTAAGACCTTCCCTTTTAAACTAGTATAACAACGACGAACATTAGGTATCTACTTATACTAGGGGAAAAAGGGGGAAAAATGCCCAACGTTTTCTTTCGATTCCCAAGTGGTGGAAAAGTTGATCATTGTCATTAAACCCGTTGTTCCCTTCACTTGCATCAAGCAAGTACCTGGGTGTTGTCACGCTTTTGGGGTCGCATCCAGGAAGGTTGTTTTTAATACATTAGACGGTTAGGCTTTGGAAATGAGTGTTTTAGCATAACAACTCTTAGTCTTTAAATTAAAAATGGCCAAAAAAAAAAAAATTTTACAGGCCTTCTATAGCCAGCAAAAAAATTTTCGCAAAAATTTATTCCCCCCTGTGAATACTTCCCAACAGATGCCTTGTTGGGCTCTCAGTTAACCTAAAAAAACACCCCACACACCCAGGGGTAAACAAGTAACTAATTTCATAATTTTAACGGGTTAAGATTTCAGATAAGTTGATAAATTTGGGTATTTTCAAGTTAAGTTTCAAAGGCCAGTTTTTGGAACAAAATAAAAAAAACGGCTTTAAAAAAACCGCGAACTTCAGTTAACGTTGTCGTCCTGGAAAGGCCACACAAATTTAAGGTGATTCATCATTTCATTTTTTGTTGCTGAAATTTTATAGGTTTGCGTGTTCTCAACATGTTTTTCTTCGACCGGGCACCGGGGGCGTTGACCCGAAACCCCCAGGATACTCCAGGATATTTCCCGGGATATCCAGGTATACTCCAGTAATCATGATAAACTTATTTAGACAAGGAACGGAGCAGTGCTGCCAGTGACCCCGTTGAGATGACCAGAAAAAATGGCAACATACAAACCCCATGACCTTGAGGGCCATCTCAGGGGGAACTTCTAGCTCTTAGGAGGTATTTTTAGATTTTGTTCTTATGTTGTGACCCCGGGGCACCTTCGACTTGACGAAGGTGTGGGACACAATGGAAGAAGAGGAGCAGGTACGTAAAGGGAAACCCCGCAACTCTTGCGTAGGCGGTGACGGGGAGGGGCTGGGCGCTGTTGAAGAGCGATACAACAAACAGTGTCGTCAGCTGCTCCATCCGGCCTGAGGGGGGAAAAATTACTTTAAGGTTGAGTTTTTCCCTCAGTGGGTATGTTATTTTACATATTTTTTAAATTACAAACGAGGTTAAAGCTTACAAAAGTCCTCAGTATTTGCCCCCTCCAAACTTAAGGAAATATTAAAGGAAAAACTTAACTATTTAAATTATAGTTGGTTTTGTAAATTATGACATTTATATAAGGTAACGCAACATCTGTAGGGAAAAGGGAAAGGTGTAGGGTCTCCTCGAAAAAGCTCTTGGGGT
Organism: Cherax quadricarinatus; assembly: GCF_026875155.1. NCBI lineage: Eukaryota > Metazoa > Arthropoda > Malacostraca > Decapoda > Parastacidae > Cherax > Cherax quadricarinatus. The sequence continues at coordinate 45,315,744 of NC_069430.1, forward strand.
TACCCGGGCGTTACCAAGACCAGGGTTTTTTAGTGTTTTCGAATTGGGTTCAAATGTTGAAGAAGGGGGCTCACTTCTTCAGGGGAAAAAAGGGGGCTGAAGCTTCGCTTGATGGGTTTGGGGGGAGTGTGGAAGGATTTGTGGTAGGAAGGAAAGGTCGCGCAGTGATAGTGGCAGCCCCTCTAAGTGGGAAAATGTTCACCTTCAGGAAGAAGATAAGGGGGTTAATAGGAAGTGGAAGGGAGGAAATCGATTCTCTGTTCTCCAAGACGAGTGATTAGTGGGTTTTTTTTTATATTTTATTTAAAAAATCATAAAAACAAAGGGTGCTTAAAAATTTAAAAAGCATCACCCTAAATAATCTTAGAGTCACGAGGTACACACCCTAAATACCAGAAAAAACTTTAACTAATAGATAGATATAAGACAAACACCCTAAAATGCTAGTACGTTTCCTTTAAAAAAACACGACCAAAGATTAACTGTTTGCGTAACAAAAAAAACACTGGTGGAAACCCACTTAAACCCCTTTAACCAATGCATAAAACAAACATGTTACATTGATGTTTAAACATTAGTTATGTAATTTTTCATACAAAAAAACAATGATTATAGAAAATTCCCAAATTAGACACAAATTCAATGATTTACTCTAACACAAAAAATTTAATGTTTACCTAAAAAAATTCATTAACATAAAAATATTTATAAATTGACGATCATATTAATCGTCACAACTTCCTCCCTTCCTAGTGTTCAATCTTATACCTTAACTACGTTTGAAACACAAACAAAAATCATAATGTTGCTAATATTAAGGATACAATTGGC
>NC_069430.1:45317074-45359355 GCF_026875155.1 Cherax quadricarinatus
TAGTTAGGTCTAAGGGGGGGTCCCAGTCATATGTAGCATCTTGCCTAGAAAGGGAGTGGGCAATGAATGGATGTCTAGGGCAATTGGTATAAATTGCTGGTTAGACAGGTACTGCAAGGAACTTGCAATCCCATTCATTGATAAGTGGGACCTATTCTTTGGCAAACGTGATATGTATGCAAGGGATGGGGTTCATCTCTCTGGGGATGGAGTGGTTGCATTAGCCAATTCAATTGAGAGGGTAAGAAGAGTGTTTCCACAATAATGTTTTGCCGTCAAGGGTGAACCTGAGTGTTTAATGAACCTTCAAAATAAGTTCAAGAATGTTAAAACATTAAACGTAAACACTTTACTTAAAAGTGGGTAATTGAAGACTTGTCTAGGAATTTAAACTGATAGATTATAGAGGTATGGGTGTTTGTGGGAAACAGTCAGGCTGCAACCTTAGGGTTAAAAGCAGCAGTTATTACCGGGATACCTCAGGGATATGTTTAAAAGACAATATTCAAAATAAAGTTGCTAGTAATGGCAAATCAATTGATCAACAAACAAAGAGAGATAGTAGAGGGCAACAAGTGACTAGCTCCCTTAAGGTTTACTATATAAATAGTAGGAGCCTAAGAAATAAGATAGATGAGCTAAGATTACTTGCAAGTGTAGGTAATATAGATATTATTGGTATAACAGAGACCTGGTTCAACCTGAAAGATAGAGAAATGCTTTAAATGCAAGATACAGGGTATAAAACTATTCCACAATGATAGGGTCAACGGAAGGGGGTGGTGTGGCGATGTACGTCAGAGAAAATTTAAATTGTTGTCTTAGAATGATTAAGATTAGAAACATCGAACACAGAATTTGTTTGGCTACAGTTTCACGAGGGACATGACAAATTAATTTTGGGTGTGATTTATAGGCCCCGAAACTTGATAGGGAGTGCAGTAAGCTGTTATGGGACGAAATTCATAAGGCATCTAAATATGAAAATGTTGTGATAATGGGAGATTTTAACTTTAGACAAATTGATTGGAACAATATGACAGGAAAAACTTGAGTCTAGTACTTTCTTGATTTCGGTTTAGGATTGCTTTTTTAGAACAGGTTTTGACAGAACCAACTAGAGGAAACAATCTGCTTGACTTGGTTCTTGCCAACAAAGATTCACTAATTAATAATCTTGAGGTTAATGATGAGCTTGGGGAAAGTGATCACAAATCACTTAGTTTCAATTTTATCATGGAATTACCCCGATAACTGCAAATCAAATCTCTCTCCCAGATTTTCGCTTGGCCCGACTTCATGGGACTGAAAAAATTACCTGGGTGGGCTAAATTGGGGTGTCCTGACTATGGGCAGGTAGGTGATCTTGGTTGCCAATATGACGTTTTTCAGAGCATAGTTCTAGCTGCCCAGACAACTTTTGTTCCCAGTAGGGAAATTAGATCTAACAAAAATGACCCAAATGGATGAAAATAGTTTTTAAAACATCTATAGGTAAAAAAGAGAGGCTTTGAAATAGGCGTATCAAAAGGGGGGGATGGGCATTTAAAGAAATCTTTTTTTTTAAAATTTAAAGGAGAAAAATTTAAAAAAAGGGAAATTAAAAAGAAAAGCAAAAGGGATTATGGGGGCTAAGGTGCAAGGGATTAAAAGAAAACCCCCAAAAGGGGTTCTTTCTTGGTAACAGAAGAAAGATTGGGGGCAAGTTTGGGCCCATTTAAAGAATAACTCTGGCAATCCCTGAGTTTTTAAAGGTTATGTGTGAAATTCTAAATCCCTTTTTCCTCTCATTTTTTCCCCCCAGGAAAATATAGCTATTTTCCTAAAATTAATGTTTTTGTAAAAACGGGGATGATAAAAAAACTATGTACGATTGCAGAAACTATTTAAATGGTCCTCAGACAAATAGGAAAAAACAAAAAACCCTAACAAACCCCCGGCCCTGATAAAAACTGTTTCCAAGGGTTTTTTTAAAAGGGAAATTTTGAAATTGAGGAACTTAGCCTCCCTTTTGGCTAATCTTTTAAATTAAATAAAAAAGGGCTTTGTCCCTGATAAGGGGAAAAAGGGGAAAATGTAATACCTTTTTAAAAAGGCAAGTGACAGGCCCTTGGCCGAACTATAGCCCAAATAAGCCTTACCCCCCATAGGGGGAAAAATTTTTAAAGGGAACCCCCAATAATTCCCCCGAAGAAAATTCGAGCCATTTTGACAGGCCCCGATTGTTTTAATGAATTTTCAACACGGTTTTACAAAGGGGCTTTCCCTGTTTTGGGGAATTTTAACTTTTTTCACCCCGGGGTTTGAGGGGGTTTTTAAGTTTAAGGGTTTAATGAATTTTAAATATTGTGTAAAAGGATTTCAAAGGCTTTCGATGAGTTCCACACCAAAAAGCTACTGAGGAAAATTAAGGCAAACGGAATGGGAAGGGGGAATTTTTTTTTTCCCGGGGTTTAGAGGCAGGGACTGACAAATAGACAGCAGAAAAGTTTGCATAAATGGGGGGGAAAAAAGAATTCCCCGGGGGGAAATTTTTTTGGGGGGGGGAAAAAAAAGGGTTTCCCCAAAACCCCTTTAGGGCCGGGGGGGTTTCCCAGGCTTTTTAAAAAAAGTGTTTGGGGGTTTTTGCCAATTTTAATAAAAACAACTTGTGAGGAAAAATTTTTTTAGGAACTTTCCCCCAAATGGCCAAAATATTCGGGAAATTTCTTTAAGGGGGGAAACTAACCCAACCTCCCAAGGATTTTTTGAATGGACTGATAACCAATGGTGGGAAAAATTTTTAAAGATCCAAGGTTTAAATTTAAAAAAACAAAATGAAAAGTTCTAAAGTTGGACAAGGTAAATAACCATGCCACATATAAACTAAATAATGTAGATTTTAATATACCGATTGCGAAAAAGGTTTAGGAGTTTGGTTAGCAGTTAAACTAAAACCCAAAACAACAGTGCATTTGTGTTGAAATAAAGCTAAAAAGAATTTTTTGGCTTCATATCTAGAAATATAAATAAAAGAAGTCCTCAGGTTGTTCTTCAACTGTATACTATATCCTTGGTTAGGCCTCATTTAGACTATGCTGCTCAGTTCTGGTCACCGTATTACAGAATGGATATAAATGGTCTGGAAAACGTACAGAGGAGGATGACAAAGATGATCCCATGTATCAGAAATCTTCCCTATGAGGATAGACTGAGGCCCTGAATCTGCACTTTCTCGAAAGGCGTAGAATTAGGGGGGATATGATTGAGGTGTATAAATGGAAAACAGGAATAAATAAAAGGGATGTAAATAGCGTGCTGAAAATTTCCAGCCAAGATAGGACTCGCAGCAATGGTTTCAAGTTGGAAAAAATCAGATTCAGAAAGGATATAGGAATGCACTGGTTTGGTAACAGAGTTGTAGATGAGTGGAACAAACTCCCGAGTACAGTTATTCAGGCTAAAACGTTGTGTAGTTTTAAAAATAGGTTAGATAATTACATGAGTGGTTGTGGGTGGGTGTGAGTTGGACCTGACTAGCTTGTGCTGCTGGGTCTGGTGCAGTGCTCCATCCTTGAGTGGAGATGATCAGACTGGGTGGGTCATTGGGCTAATCCGGGGGGGGGGCACATGGGCCTGCTCCGCATGGGTCAGCAGTGTTCCTTCTTTCTTATGTTCTTTATTATTATTATTATTATCACACTGGCCGATTCCCACCAAGGCAGGGTGGCCCGAAAAAGAAAAACTTTCACCATCATAGATGTATTTGCCATTACTGAGACGTGGTTTAATTCAAAAAGTCGGGACATGCCTGCAGAATGTCACATTCAGGGTTTTAAATTGTTCCAAGTAGATAGAAGTATCGGGAAGGGGGGTGGGGTGGCATTGTATGTCCGAGATCGCTTGAACTGTTGCATAAAAATGGGTATTAAGTCTGAAGTAACACATACAGAGTCTGTTTGGATAGAATTTTCAGAGGGGCATGAAAAATTAATTTTAGGTGTGATATACCGTCCCCCAAATTTAGATAGGGACCAGGGGAGACTACTATGGGAGGAAATTTTTAGGGCCACAAGGCACGATAATGTAGTAATTCTAGGAGACTTTAACTTTAGTCATATTGATTGGAATTTCTTGACTGGGAATTTAGAATCATACGATTTCTTAGAAGTAGTTCAGGATTGTTTTTTGAAGCAGTTTGTGGACAGAACCTACAAGGGGTAATAACCTGCTTGACTTAGTTCTGGCAAACAATGAATCCCTTGTTAATAATTAGAAGTTTCAGAGGAACTGGGTGCTAGCGACCACAAATCAATTACATGTAGAATTGAATGGAAGTATGATAGTAGGGATAACTCAGTAACAGTCCCAGATTTTCGCTTAGCAGATTACGATGGGCTTAGAGAACACTTATCATCTGTTGACTGGGTAACGAAGAGAGCTACCAATATGACAGTTTTCTGAACACAATACATGCTGCTCAAAGAACGTTTATCCCTTATAAGGAAATTAGATCAAATAGAAATGACCCAAAATGGATGAATAATAGGCTGAAATATCTACTAGGGCATAAGAAAGGAATTTATAGGCGTATCAAAAGAGGCGAGGGTCATCTTATGAATCAGTATATTGACATTAAGAGGGACATTAAAAGGGGATAAGAAAAGCTAAAAGGGACTATGAAATTAAAGTTGCTAGGGATTCTAAAACTAACCCAAAAAGTTTTTTCCAGTCTATAGAACAAAAGTCAGAGATAAGATAGGTCCCTTAAAAATAACTATGGGCATCTTACTGACAAAGAGAATGAAATGTGCTCGATTTTAAATAATTATTTTCTCTCGGTTTTTACACAGGAAGACACTAATAATATTCCGGTAATTAATTTTTATAGTGGATCAGAAGAAGATAAATTATGTAACATCACAGTCACTAGTGAAATGGTTGTGAAGCAGATAGACAGACTGAAGCAAAATAAGTCACCGGGTCCTGATGAGGTTTTTTCAAGGGTTCTAAAGGAATGCAAAATGGAAGTCTGTGAACCATTAACTAATATTTTTAATTTATCTCTTCAAACAGGTGCAGTGTCTGATATGTGGAAGATGGCTAATGTAATTCCTATTTTTAAAACAGGGGACAAGTCAAATTACCGCCCAATAAGCCTGACCTCAATTGTAGGCAAATTACTAGAGTCAATTATAGCTGAGATTATAAGAAGCCATCTCGATAAGCATAGCTTGATTAATGATACTCAGCATGGATTCACAAGAGGCCGGTCTTGTCTAACTAATTTATTGACTTTCTTCAGTAAAGCTTTTGAGGCTGTTGACCACGATAAAGAATTTGATATTATTTACTTAGATTTTAGTAAGGCATTTGATAGAGTTCCGCACCAAAGACTGTTGAAGAAAGTAGCAGCTCATGGCATTGGGGGAAGGGTGCTCTCGTGGATCGAATCATGGCTCACAGACAGGAAGCAAAGAGTGTCCATAAATGGGGTTAAATCCGAGTGGGGATCAGTAACAAGTGGCGTTCCACAGGGATCAGTCTTGGGCCCGTTGTTGTTTATAATATATATCAATGATCTTGATGAAGGAATTACTAGTGATATCAGCAAATTCGCCGATGACACGAAGATAGGTAGGATAATTGATTCAAACGTAGATGTTAGGGAACTTCAGGAGGATTTAGACAAACTCTACTCTTGGTCAGAAAAGTGGCAGATGCAGTTCAATGTAGATAAATGCAAGGTTCTGAAGCTCGGGAGTGTCCATAACCCTAGCACTTATAAGTTAAATAATGTAGAACTTAACCATACAGATTGCGAAAAGGACTTGGGGGTTATGGTAAGCAGCAACCTTAAACCAAGACAGCAATGCCTAAGCGTACGTAATAAGGCAAATAGATTACTGGGATTTATATCAAGAAGTGTAAGCAACAGAAGTCCAGAGGTCATACTGCAGCTTTATATACATCATTAGTAAGGCCTCACCTAGATTATGCAGCTCAATTCTGGTCTCCATATTACAGAATGGACATAAATTCGTTAGAAAACATTCAGCGTAGGATGACTAAATTAATACATAGCATTAGAAATCTTCCTTATGAAGAAAGATTGAAGACTCTTAAGTTACATTCACTTGTTAGACGAAGAATGAGGGGAGACCTGATCGAAGTGTATAAGTGGAAGATAGGTATTAATAAAGGGGATATTAACAAGGTCTTGAGGATATCTCTCCAAGAAGAGAACCCGCAGTAATGGATTTAAATTAGATAAGTTTAGATTTAGAAAGGACATAGGAAAGTATTGGTTTGGAAATAGGGTAGTAGATGAGTGGAACAGTCTACCTAGTTGGGTTATTGAGGCTAGGACTTTGGGTAGTTTCAAATTTAGGTTGGATAAATACATGAGTAGGATGGGTTGGATTTGAGTGGGACTTGCACATCAGAGCTTATTTCTTGGGTAGCATTGAAAATTGGGTAGGTCAAATGTTTGTTAGTGGGATGAATTGTAAAGGACCTGCCTAGTATGGGCCAGCAGGCCTGCTGCAGTGTTCCTCCTTTCTTATGTTCTTATGTTCTTATGTTCTTATGTTCATTCACTTCATCACTGTCTTGCCAGAAGGGTGCTTTACACTACAGTTTTTAAACTGCAACATTAACACCCCCCCTTTTCAGAGTGCAGGCACTGTACTTCCCATCTCCAGGACTCAAGTCCGGCCTGCCGGTTTCCCTAAACCCCTTCATAAATGTTACTTTGCTCACACTCCAACAGCACGTCAAGTATTAAAAACCCATTGCGTCTCCATTTACTCCTATCAAACACGCTCACGCACGCCTGCTGGAAGTCCAAGCCCCTCGCACACAAACCTCCTTTACCCCCTCCCTCCAACCTTTCCTAGGCCGACCCCTACCCCCCCTTCCTTCCACTACAGACTGATACACTCTTGAAGCATTCTGTTTCGGGTCCATTCTCTCTACATGTCCGAACCCCCTCAACAACCCCTTTCCTCAGCCCTCTGACAACAGTTTTGGTAGTCCCGCACCTCCTCCTAACTTCCAAACTACGAAAATTTTCTGCATTATATTCACACCACACATTGCCCCCAGACATGACATCTCCACTGCCTCCAGCCTTCTCCTCGCTGCAACATTCATCAGCCATGCTTCACACCCATATAAGAGTGTTGGTAAAACTATACTCTCATACATCCCCTTTTTGCCTCCAAGGACAAAGTTCTTTGTCTCCACAGACTCCTAAGTGCACCACTCACCCTTTTCCCCTCATCAATTTTATGATTCACCTCATCCTTCATAAAACCCATCCGCTGACACGTCCATTTCCCAAATATTGAATACATTCACCTCCTCCATACTCTCTCCCCCCAAATCTGATATCCAATTTTTCCTCGCCTAATATTTTTGTTATCCTCATAACCTTACTCTTTCCTGTATTCACCTTTAATGTTTCTTCTTTTGCACACCCTACCAAATTCATCCACCAATCTCTGCAACTCTCTTCAGAAATCCCAAGAGCACAGTGTCATCAGCAAAGAGCAACTGTGACAACTCCCATTTTAATGTGTGATTCTTTATCTTTTAAACTCCACGCCTCTTGTCAAGACCCTCGCATTTACTTCTCTTACAACCCCATCTATAAATATATTAAACCAACCACGGTGACATCACACATCCCTGTCTAAGGCCTGCTTTTACTGGGAAATAATTTCCCTCTTTCCTATGTACTCTAACTTGAGCCTCACTATCCTCGTAAAAACTCTTCACTGCTTTCATAACCTACCTCCTACACCATACACCGGGCAAACATCTGCCACATTTCCCCCCTATCCACCCTGTCTACGCCTTTCCAAATCCATAAATGCCACAAAGACCTCTTTAGCCTTATCTAAATACTGTTCACTGAAATATGTTTCACTGAAAAACACCTGGTCCACAAAACCCCTACCTTTCCTAAAGCCCCCCTTGTTCTGCTATCCTATTCTCAGTCTTATTTTTAATTCTTTCAATATTAATTTCTACCATACACTTTACCAGGTATACTCAACAGACTTATCCCCCATAATTTTTGCACTCTCTTTTGTCCCTTTGCCTTTATAAAAAGGGAAAAACTATGCATGCTCTCTGCCAATCCTAGGTACCTTACCCCTCTTCCATACATTTATTAAAAAATTTGCACCAACCACTCCCAAAACTATATCCCCACCTGCTTTTAACATTTCTATCTTTACCATCAACCCCGGCTGCCCTTACCCCCTTTCATTTTACCTACTGCCTCACGAACTTCCCCCACACTCACAACTGGCTCTTCCTCACTCCTACAAGATGTTATTCCTCCTTGTCCTATACCGAAATCACAGCTTCCCTATCTTCATCAACATTTAACAATTTCTCCAAAATATTCCCTCCATCTTCCCAATACCTCTAACTCTCCATTTAAATAACTCTCCTCTCCTATTTTAACTGACAAATCCATTTGTTCTCTAGGCTTCCTTAACTTGTTAATCTCACTCCAAAATTTTTTCTTATTTTCAACAAAATTTGTTGATAACATCTCACCCACTCTCTCATTTGCTCTCTTTTTACATTGCTTCACCACTCTCTTAACCTCTCTCTTTTTCTCCATATACTCTTACTTCCTTGCATCACTTCTACTTTGTAAAAACTTCTCATATGCTAACTTTTTCTCCCTTACTACTCTCTTTACATCATCATTCCACCAATCGCTCCTCTTCCCTCCCTCACCCACCTTCCTGTAACCACAAACTTATGTTCTTATGAGAAGGAAAAGTTGGTGCTGTGGACGAGGGGCTTAGACGTCCAGCAAGCGTGCGCGAGTGTGTTAAATATGAGTGAATGGAGACGAATGGTTTTTGGGACCTGACGAGCTGTTGGAGTGTGAGCAGGGTAATATTTTGTGAGGGATTTCAGGGAAACCCGGGTTTGCCGGACTTGAGTCTTGGAAATGGGAAGTACAATGCCTGCACTTTAAAGAAGAGGTTTGGGATATTGGCAGTTTGGAGTGACATCTAAACTGCCGTATCTGAGCGCCTCTGTAAAGGCAGTGATTATGTATGAGTGATGGTGAAAATATTGATGATGATGAAAGTTTTTTCTTTCTTTCTTTTTGGGTCACCCTGCCTAGGTGGAAAACGGCCGACCTGTTGGAAAAAAACATTAACATAATTAAACTTGGTGTCTAGGTTAGTTACAGTGTAAAAAAGTTGTCATATCAAAACTTTATAAAATATACGGGTACTGTTTTTCCTTGGGAACTTCGAGGGAAGGTTAAAGTTTGAGGGATTCTTCACAACCTCGTTTTTTTTTTTTTTTTTTTTTTTTTTTTTTTTTTTTTTTTTTTTTAATTAAGACATCGGCCGTTTCCCACCCTTTACTGGCTTTCCAGAGGCGCGTTACATTTCAGTTAAATAAGTGTAACATTAGCACCCCTCCTTCAGAGTGCAGACCTGTACTTTCCCGTCTCCAGGACTCAAGTCCTGGAGACGATTTCCCTGAATCCCTTCATAAATGTTACTTTGCTCACACTTCCAAACAGCACGTCAAGTCCTAAAAACCATTGTCTCCATTTGCTCATATCTAAAAACTCACACATACTTGCTGGAAGCCAAGCCCCTCGCACACAAAACCTCCTTTACCCCCTCCCTTCAACCTATCCTAGGCCGACCTCTACCCAACCTTCCCTCCACTAGACATTTATACTCCCGAAGTCATTCTATTTCGTCCATCTTCTCTACATGTCCGAACCACCTCAACAACCCCTCCTCAGCCCCCTGGATAATAGTTTTGGAAATCCCGCACCTTCTCCTAATTTCCAAACTACGAATTCTCTGCATTATATTCACACCACACATTGCCCTCAGACATGACATCTCCACTGCCTACAGCCTTCTCCTTGTTGCAACATTCACCACCCATGCTTCACACCCATATAAGACCGTTGGTATAACTATACTCTCATACATTCCCCTCTTTCCTTCCATGGACAAACTTCTTTGTCTCCAAAGACTCCTCAGTGCACCATTCACCTTTCTCCCCTCATCAATTCTATGATTCACCTCATCTTCCATAGACCCGTCTGATGACACGTCCACTCCTAAATATCTGAATACATTCACCTCCTCCATACTCTCTCCCTCCAACCTGATATCCAATCCTCATCACTTTGCTCTTTCCTATATTCACTTTTATTTTTTTCGTTTACATACCCTACCAAACTCATCCACCAACCTCCCTAACTTCTCTTCAGAACCTCCCAAAACCAGTGTCATCAGCAAGGAGCAACTGTGACAACTCCCACTTTGTGTTAGATTCTTTATCTTCCAACCCATTAATATTACTTGTTGTTATCAGACTCACCCCTTGGTCGGCCACGTTGAGGAAGAGGGTAGCGTAGCCGATTGCAAGCAGCATGTTGGTGGGAAGGTAGAGATTCATCATAATCACAGTCCACCGTCGACTCAGCTCAAATTGCACCTGCAACACAGAGAACAAAAGACCACAGCTGTTAATTGCGAAAAGTTTGGGCCGAAATGTTATCAGAAAGTTCGAACATATTGATAAATAGAATGACATATAAGAGTAGGTGTTATAACCATTGGTATGTTTTTAATTACGGTAGTCGGAGGACACCACGAAGCATAGCATAATTCCTGTAGCTACAATTACGTAATTATCCTTGAGCAATTAAATGATGCCAGCACCATTATTGCTTGACATCCTCATAAAAGACATATATTAGAGCACTGAGCACAGATTCGTATTATCTTTTTGCGAGCGATACCAAAGTATAAAAGTCGCCTTAGTAGAAGACAGGAAAAGCTACAAATAGGTATCAATAGTCTTTAATGGGCAAAAGAAAACAATGTGATGTTCAGCGATGAACAATTTTAACTGCTTAGTTATGAGAAGAAATAAAAACCTATTTCAGTATAAAAAAAACACAGGCAGACCATGTCATAGATCGTAAGGAATATGTAGAAGTCTTACGAATAATTATGTCAGATTATCTGTCATTTGGAGAACATAATAAGGTAAACCCAAGAAACGGAAGAATGATTATGGGGCGAATTATGAGAACTTTCCAAAGACAAGAAATAAGGCCAGTAACAACTCTTTTGAAATCACTTGTGTTCTGACGACTTGACTATCTTGTGTGTTGTCAGCACCTTGCAAGGCAGCACATATGGAATGTTCAGGTCGTATACTGTTAGCACGGAATCACTAAAATATCTTAACTATTGGGAAAGTTTAAAGCACTTTGACTGTTCTCTCTGGACGGGGGAGAAATAACCTGATAATAATAATTTATCATGAAAGATACTTGTGGGGCTGGTCCCTAACCTGCACACTGCTATAACAAGTGTCTGAAGTAAAAGGTATGGGAGAAAGTATAGAATAAGCCAATTGAAGAACACGAACCCTTGGGCACAGTTAGAAAACACTGCGTCAACATCCGTGGTCCAAGTTTCTCCAACATATTACCAGCAGATAAAATATTGTTGTAACGAAGATAGAAACTTTTAACAAGAAATTGGAGAGAGTCCTCCTACAAGTGCCAGATTAATAAGGCTGACGATTATACGGGCCTACAAGTCGCTAGCACTGACAGCTTGTTCCCGTCAATGTCTGCTGGCCTATATACTCCCTCCTCTCCTGTTTGTTAGTGTGACTTTGCAAATGATCCAAGTCAGACCGATACGTCGTCGTAAGTTTCTCTCCTATGTGAGAGTTATTTGTTATATTGTCCCAGTCACGGTATTGTGCCTTTTTTTGTTATTTATCACAGGTGTATGTCTGTGGGTATGGTGGGCAGAGATAGGGAAATATGATTCTGTAAATACATATCAGTTCATTATTTAATACATAGTTAATGTCAAGTATTATTCCCGATGAAATCTGATCAAGTGGTCATGGATTATAAAATAACTACATTATGTGAAGGGATAATTAGAGGAAAAACAATGTTAGGCATTCAAGAGTTGATTTTATGCCAGTTTTTATTTAAGTGACATTAATCAGTGGTGACGCATTCTCGTGTTATAAAAACAAGATCTACTTTGTGAAAGATGAAATTACTTAACTACTGTTACAGGAAGTGTGATGCTTTTAGTGAACTTTCTAAAGTATACTTCTCCAAACCACAGAAACGGGCAGGGATTGAACCCACGGCAAGAGAGTCCTGAAACCCCAGGTCAGTGCGTAAGCCACTGGGCTTGCTGTATAGAAATATACCTAGTTGGATGAATCTTACTGTAGCCATCTGGCTCAAAGGCTTACGCATGGCCACGAGTTTTACCACTCACTCGCCATGGGTTCATCCCCACCCGTTCCGTGGTTTGTTTGCAGTCGTGTTATAATGACTTCGTGAGTTATACTTCTCTAATTTTCAGTCTGATCCCAGAGCACCTGTTTGCAGCCCGCGTTCTTATACTCAGTTAATCCATCAACATCAGTATAAAGCATCAGGGAGAACTTAGGAAAGAAAGTACATACGTCGTGGAAGTTCGGGAAGGTCAAGTCTTATTAATCATTAAGGCCACTTTAGACAAGTGGGCACATGAGTAACTCCTTGAGGATGCGTGAAAAATTATCTTCCCAGAAAGTTAACAATTAGTCAGTTCGTTTTAGGGGTAAAGATAACAAGAATTCTATAAAACAGTTGAAATATTTTACATGACTGAGAAGGTAGGGAGGAACAGGAACGAAGTAGGAACAAGAAAGTGAAAGGAACAGGAACGGAGTAGGAGCAAGAAAGCAAAAGGAACGGGAACGGAGTAGGAACAATAGGTAAATAAGAAAGGTTTAGTAACAGAAACAGTTGAGTAACAAGAAAAACTGAGGAACAAGAAGGAAGAGAAGAGGTACATAAGAGAAGGAACAAAGAGGAACAGAAAGGAAGTAGGAACATGAGACGAGGAAGAACTGGGAGAGAGGATTAACCGGAAGGAAAGAGGAACAGGAAGAAAAGAAAAAAGAGGCGAGGAGCAGGAACGTGGCACTCTTGCTGACGGGTTTCCAATTGTTTTTTTTTTTTTACCACAAGGCAAACTTTGGGACCAGTACGAACATAGCATAGTTGGCACGAGTGAAACAGAAACTCAGAAATGAAGTACTTGTGGAGGGAAACCTTGTAGACCAGACTGACTCTCAGGTGAGGACCCACGAGGGTGAGGGAGAAGTGGAGACGGGAGAAGTGGAGACGGGAGAAGTGGGGACGGGAGAAGTGGGGACGGGAGAAGTGGGGACGGGAGAAGTGGGGACGGGAGAAGTGGGGACGGGAGAAGTGGGGACGGGAGAAGAATAGTGGTGAGAGAGGAAGGACTATCGTGTAACGATAAAGATCCTGGGTTAGAAAAACTCTTGAGGCGGCGCTGGTGTCTGTTGTATGATGACCCGCTTAGTTATTAAAGCATTCAAATTTTTTTTTGCTGAATTAGGTTTGAAGCCCATCGGCTATTCAAAGGTTACGTGCTACTTGTTTACTAAAAGTCAAGGATGCTTTAATTCCTGAAGCAGAGATTGAAATAAACTCTCAGTATATACTGCGGTGTGCAAATTATTTGGGACAGTAAATATGTCTTAGTCTACCTACCCGAGTCTACTTGAAGGGTATATCGGGGATCAACGCCCCCGCGGCCCGGTCCATGACCAGGCCTCCCGGTGGATCAGGGCTTGATCAACTACGCCATTACTGCTGACCGCACGTAGTCGTCCAACGTACGAACCACAGCCAGGCTGATCCAGCACTAACTTTAAGTATCTGTCCAGCTCCCTCTGGCTTAATTAATGCGGTGTGAGTCTTTTCTTTTCAGAAAAGTTTACTACCGACTTCTGGCAACCATCTATGGTGTAACCCTGCAACTCTCGTCAGTGCTACAACAGCTGGTGCTCTATAAACCTATTCTTGCAAGCGTGCTCCGTGAGTGAATGTGGTTTCGCTAAATTCTCCCCTTCAGTTCATGATTACTGTTGAAATTCATGATGGATCTTACACCTAGGAAGCGTGCAAGTATTGTAGCTCTTAGAAAACATGCTGATTTGAGTATCATGCAGATCGCCGAAAATTTGAGCTTAGCAAAGTCAACTGTTGGTCGGTTTCTGAAGAGAGTTGACGACACTGGTGATTGTGGAGTTCTGCGTCGAAGAAGATGTGGAAGAAAACGCAAGACAACATTTCACTATGACAAGGTTATAAGAAATAGTGTGAAGGATCCTAAGAAAATCAGCAAAGATCTATAGAGAGATTTGGCTTCAGTTGGCGTAAATGTTGATTCTTCAAATGTTCGACGACGGCTCCTTGAAGTTGGCAGAACTGCCAGAAAGCCGGTAAGGAAACATTTATTGGCCTCTGCTATGAAGAAAAAAACGGCTGCGGTGGTCACTCGATCATAAGGGATGAACGACAGTGGAATTGAGAAAAATTATATTTTCAGATGAGGCGCATTTTGAAGCACATAGGTACAGATCGGTGGTAATGAGACAGAGCAAAGGCGAACCTGGTCACTCATTCAACAAGCGCCAAAACACCCACCTAAGAAGATGTTTTGGGGTAGTTTTACTACTAAAGGTCCTGGACGGCTTGTTATTGTTGAGAGAACGATGAACAGTGACAAATACAAGGCAATCCTGGCAAGTCATTTACTTCCTATGATTGATATAGACTTTCCAGATGGAGAAGGGAATTTCCAGCAGGATCTTGCTCTGTGCCACACTTCCATAAAAATTCTGACATTCTGGGAAGAGAATGGGCTAAGCATTATAAATTAGCCTGGAAACTATCCTGACCTCAACTCAGTTAAGAATCTATGGGCAATAACCAAATGATATATCGCGAAACAGGACTGTTCAACTGTGGAGGAGCAAACTTCTGCTGTTATTAAGATCTTGCACCACGATAAAAAACTTACCAAAATGTGTTCAACATTGGTATATACTATCCCAAAGCGTATAGTAATGATTATAAAAGCAAAAGGTAGTCTTATTTCTTATTAAATCAATTATGTCATATCATTGCCATGTATTTTTCAAATAAACATTAATTTTCCAAATATATGTCTTATCTAATCAATGTCCCAATTAATATGCACACTATTGTGTGCATATTAATATAGGCACACAGAGTTTGGCAGGGAAGGGTATGTAAAAGAAGGAAATTAAAAGTGAATATAGGAAAGAGTAAGTTGATGATAACGAAACATTGGATATCAGGTTGGAGGGATAGAGTATGGAGGAAGTGAATGCATTCAAATATTTGGGAGTGGACGTGTCAGCAGATGTTGCAACAAGGAGAAGGCTGGAGGCAGTGGAGATGTCATGTCTGAAGGCAATGTATGACGTGATTATAATGCAGAGAATCCGTAGTTTGGAAATTAGGAGGAGGTGCAGGATTACGAAAACTATTATCCAGAGAGCTGAGGAGGGGTTGTTTAGGTGGTTCGGGTATGTAGAGAGGGTGGAACAAAATAGAATGATTCGAGAGAGTATAAATCTATAGTGGAGGGAAGACGAAGTATGGGTCGGCCTAGGAAGCTTGGAGGGAGGGGGGTAAAGGAGGTTTTGTGTGCGAGGGGTTTGAACTTCCAGCAAACATGCGTGAGTGTTAGATTGGAGAGAATGGAGACAAATGGTTTTTAGGACTTGACGTGCTGTTGGAGTGTGAGCAAGGTAACATTTATGAAGGGATTCAGGGAAACCGGCATGCCTGATTTGAGTCCTGGAGATGGGAAGTACAGTGTCTGCACTCTGAAGGAGGGGTGTTAATGTTGCAGTTTTGTAACTGTAATGTAGGGACACCTCTGGCAAGACAGTAGTGGAGTGAATGATGATTTTTTTTTTCTTCTTCAGGCCAACCTACCTTGGTGGGAAACGGCCGATGTGTCAAAGTAAATATATATATATATTATATATATATATATATATAATATATATATATATATATATATATTATATATATATAATATATATATATATATTTATATATATATATATAATATATATATATTTATATTATATGCAAAACAACCACTGTGAAAGAATAAAGAAGCTCCAAGCGCTTTCGTGACTACTCACATTATCAATGGCTAACACCCAGCATTCTCAAATCCATAAATACAAAACACCGATATGAAAAACAGTACAGAATGGGTTACATAACCAGAGACCAAACAAAACGTTACTCGTCAATCCTAACCAGCCTGATAAGAAAGGCAAAAAAACTGTATTATGAGAACAGATTATCCAACTTACGAGGTGATATAAAAAAGACCTGGAAGACCCTATCAGAAATTCTGGGAACAAAAAAGATATCAGGAAATAGCGAAATAAAATTAGCAAAATCAGATGAACCCCAACTCCCACCAACAGAAACAGCAAACAGACTCAATGATTTCTTCTCCACTATAGGACAAAACCTTGCCAATAAAATCCCAAGCTCAGATACCCCACCAAATGACTACCTCACTGGAAACTACCCGAACACACTGTTCCTAGCTCCGACTAACCCATGCGAAGTCTCCCTTATTATCAACGCACTAAAAAACAAGGCAGGAGATTTACCTTACCACCCTTTATATACAAAAAAGTGTCACAAGTACTATCACCAATCATTGCAACACTCTTTATCAAATCCATTGAATCCTCCACCTTCCCTACAGTTCTCAAAATAGCAAGGGTCACCCCGATCCATAAAGGAGGAGACCAAACAGAGTTGAATAACTATAGGCCAATATCCAATTTACACCCTCTCTCAAAAATCTTCGAAAAATTAATTCATAAACGAATCTACTCCTACCTCATCTCCCAAAACATTCTCAACCCCTGCCAATTTGGATTCAGGCCTAATAAAAATACTAATGATGCTATTATACACATGCTAGAACATATATACACTGCAATAGAGAAAAAATAAGTCCCACTGGGGATCTTCATTGACTTACGTAAAGCTTTTCATACAGTTGACCATGACTTGCTCCACGTAAAATTGTCATATATGGTATTAGAGGGCACTCCCTCAACTACCTCAAGTCATACCTCAGCAACAGAAGCCAATATGTGTACGCAAATGGGGCAAGCTCTTCCGCTCAACCAATTACAGTTGGTGTCCCAGGGAAGTGTCCTTGGCCCTCTTCTCTTTCTTCCTATACATAAATGACCTACCAAATGCTTCGCAATTACTCAAACCCACACTATTTGCAGATGACACTACATACGTCTTCTCCCACCCGAGCCCAGTCACGCTAGCCAATACTGTAAATACCGAATACAGAAAATATCTACCTGGATGAGGACTAACAAACTTACACTAAACATTGACAAAACCTACTTCATTCAGTTTGGTAACAGAGCTACAGATGTCCCTCTTAACATAATGATAAACGGATCACCTATCACAAAACTCACAGAGGGAAAATTCTTAGGAATCCACCTTGATAATAGACTCAAATTTCATACACATATACAACAAATTTCTAAGAAAATTTCCAAGACTGTAGGCATACTATCGAAGATACGGCACTATGTTCCACAGTCAGCCCTCCTGGCCCTTCATCACTCTCTTATTTACCCCTATCTCACCTATGAATTTGTGCATGGGCTCAACAACAATTAACCATCTCAGACCACTAATTACCCAACAAAAGGCTGCAGTTAGAATGATAACAAATTCTCACTACAGGCAGCACACTCCACCAATATTCAAAACACTCAACCTACACACCATACAAAACATCCATACTTATTACTGCACCTATTACATACATAGAACACTTAACTCTGATATTAACCCTCCCCTCAAACATCTCCTTGCTAACCTCAACAGAACACATGACCATAACACAAGGCACAGATCACTCTTTGATGTTCCTCGTGTCCATCTCACGCTATGCAAAAACTCAATGCACATAAAAGGCCCTAAAATCTGGAATTCATTACCTGTGAATATAAAAAAAAACACTACCTGTTTATAAATTAAAGTCTCTTCTCAAAGATCACTTACTCACTCAAAACCAAATAAATACTGAATAACTGAACCTTATAATTGTATATCCTATATGTTACTCACAATTATATCACACAAATGTTAAACCTTAGGACCCAATCTAATTTTGTTATTTATTTAATACACTACCTAACAGAATACTCCATTCGCTGAATGTACAACATTGCAAGCAACCATATGACCTGTCTTTGTAATACTCACTTGTGCTTTTATGTTATCTGTTTACAATAATGTTTTATCATGATTTCATCATTGCTTAGTTAATCTTAAGTTTTTTTAAGCCAGCCCGTAATGCTATGCATATAAGTGGCTTTGGCATTTCTGCTCTTACCCGTATTTTTTTGTACCTCTGTATGTATGCTCAAATTTCTAAATAAATAAATAAATAATGTGAGTAGTCACGAAAGCGCTTGGAACTTCTCTATTCTTTCACAGTGGTTGTTTGCATATTCTGAAATCACCTGTTTACTGTGACCTTATTGCATATATATATATATATATATATATATATATATATATATATTTTTATATATATATATATATATTTTTTTATATATATATATTTATATATATATATATATATATATATATATATATATATAACTCTCTCGGTGTATATAATTTATGGTTGAAACATATATATACTTTATTACATAAGTACTACTACTACTGCTGCTGCTAATACTCCTACTACTATTACTATGAATACCACAACCACTACTACTAATACTACTAATAATTATAATAAGAATAATAATATTATTATCGATATTTTCATTATTATTATAATTCATATTATTATTATTAACGCCAATAAACAGTATACTGGAAACTATAATAATTATATAATTATCAAGACGGTCAGTCGTCAATACTGGACGGGAAATATTGCGCTAAAATTTCCGTGATAAGACTAACTCGGTATTTCAAAATGTGTTCCCTCTGTTTTTTGTTTTTAATAAAAGGCGTCACGCCAAGATGACGCGATCCATATTGCTGTAACAAAAAACTTACGGGAAGAAAAACAAATATGACGCTGAAAATTTGGAAAGGATTTTTTTAATCCCTTTTGTTTTGTTAAATTTATGACGTCTTTTGAGGGTATGGTAGTTACAGATGTATTAGATAAATGGTTACAGATGTTTTCTCTTAGTATTATTACTACTGTATCGAGACTACGGATGGAAAAACTACATGGTACAGGTCACTGATGGTTTTCATGGAGTGGCAACAGAGGCAAGATTGACAATTAAACTTTTAAAACACATCAGGATACAACTTTTAATCGTTTGCTCACGCCATGTTGCTCTTGTTTACAAAGCAAATCCGGTTTCTATACATAGACGCCCGTGTATATGTATATATATATATATATATATATATATATATATATATATATATATATATATATATATATATATATATATATATATTATATATATATATATATATATATATATATATATATATATATAATATATATATATATATATATATGTGTGTGTGTGTGTGTGTGTGTAGTATGACCTGCCCGAGGAATGGTTGATAGTGAAGCAGTATAGTGTGTCTGGAAGACCTGCCTGAAGATAAACTTACCGCTAGAACACTGTAGCGTGTCTGGCCTTCACCTTGGTGGGTCACTAGTGTCTGAAACTTATTGACCATGAACAACGGCAGCTCCTCGAAGCCGATGTACTCGACGGATGAGTTAGCCTGTATGAAGGTCACGTTGTCTTGTCTGACCGCTGAGAGCTGCATCAACACCGAGCACCGTTGCTTGTCGAATGGATAGTAGAACACGTCGAAGTGACAGGTGAAGGTGCCACTGTGGGGGTACAGGGGGAAGAAATGCACATGTTTATGTCATGTTTTTTTTAATAAATATTTGTGTTAATCTCTCTCTCTCTTTTATTTACACAATGGCTTTTAAAGCGTTGGGTTAAGAGTCCCTTTATTTACAAACTAAGACCTGTTACCTACCTAAAGTCATTTGAATACTTTTTTATTGGTATGAAATTTACAAATAGGGAACAGGACGAGGTTGGAGCCAACTGTGCGCCAGCGACTCAACTGGTCAGCTGGCTTTGTGTCATGGATATTGTTATGCTGTAAGAGATTCCGAGTCATTCTAGGAATGAATTTCCTCAGCTGAAGTGATGTTCTCGGGAAAGTGTACAGCCAGAATGTATTTGCAATTTTGCTGCCCGTCTTGCTGTGTTGCAGCTGTCTTCTCAATGTCAGCGAAGTGGAATCAAGTGTGGTAGTACGTTGTCAATATTGGTCTTAGACATAACAATAAGACCACCCACATCTCTCCGGTGCTGAAGGCTCTGCTGGAAGGATAGATCTGGTCACTCCAGGTCCAGGTGAGAGATAAGTCGCCTTGTTTGGTTTGGTACTCCATTCTGTCCAGAAGTCTTAGATGAGACGCTGGGGAAGGCACTCTAAAGACAGTGGAGCATACTCAAGGCGTGAGCCCACTTGTGCCTCCTACAGTCTTGCAACCTTCTTGTTTGCCTTGCTTGCAAGATTTACCACGTGGTTATCATAGATATGTATATCACATAATATATATATATATATATATATATATATATATATATATATATATATATATATATATATATATATATATATATATATATATGTGTGTGTGTGTGTGTGTGTGTGTGTGTGTGTGTGTGTGTGTGTGTGGTGTGTGTGTGTATATGTATATAAGTGAACACCTCATTGCGTCAAGTAGCAGGTGCCACATTCTGCAACGTCAACTGACAGTATTTTTGTAGCTCTCTTTTAAACCACTAACAACCCTTGCAATAACTCTGGCTCTTACCCCTTCAAAGGCAGAGAAATGAGAAAAATGCAGTTGACATCACAGTCTGCAGCGCTTACTGCCATTACTGTAAGAGGGGTGTTCTCTTTTATTGTAAGTACCACAACACTATAATAAAGCTATTTTTACATAGAACACACATACACACACGGAACTGGGACCAGGAGCTGAGACTCGACCCCTGCAAAATCACAACTCGGTGGGTTCACATACACGTAGTCATTTTTCGAACTGTTTAGATCCATTTCATTTCCGCATTTAACAGGTAATAGCATAAAGAGTTGCCAGTAATCATAGATGTTTATGAGAGACCTATTGGAGGCTTACGCGTGGAAACTGACTGATTTACAGAAAATTAAAAACTGTATTACCAATGAAAAAAATTACGATCACCAAATATATTTTGGCATATTTAAAAGAGTTTTGATGTCTCTAACTTACAAATAATACAAAATGTGTATGTAGCATGGTAGTTACAGTAAATTACCACAATTGTTTCAATAATTATTGTTAAGCCTTAATTTCTCATTTTACTACAGTTACCCCTTAACTACTCGGATTACTTGTTATTCACCAGCTCAAACAGGTCATTACTTAGGTTTCAACAGAGACATAATTGGCACACCAGGTCATTAGTTGCCAAAGTAATGCTCCAGGATATGGTTCATTTCCCAGCACACAATAGCCAATGATAGCATCGCCCAGAGAGACCAGCATCACCCGTCACCGCTACAACCTACATTTTGTCCGTGTGTTTTTCCACCATCAAGTGTACTACTGAGATTGGTTATAAAAGAGTCGACATCGAACAAATGAAGCTTAAAATACATAAGCTTATCGCTTATATGAGAGTCTTTATCGGTGTGCATCACTTGTTCACCACTGATCAAAGATATTGTAATCTCTAAATTAGGCATTAAGATTGAAATAAACCGTCTACGTATATGCACTGAGAGTCACTCAATTGTGTATATTCCTGGTAGGTTGTGTATATACCTTGTAGGTTGCGTATATACCTTGTAGATTGTGTATATACCTTGTAGGTTGCGTATATACCTTGTAGATTGTGTATATACCTTGTAGGTTGCGTATATACCTTGTAGATTGTGTATATACCTTGTAGGTTGTGTATATATCTTGTAGTTGTGTATATTACCTTTAGATTGTGTATATACCTTGTAGATTGCGTATATACCTTGTAGATTGCGTATATACCTTGTAGATTGCTTAAATATCTTGTAGGTTGTGTATATACATTGTAGGTTTTGTATATATCTTGTAGGTTGCGTATATATCTTGTAGGTTGCGTATATATCTTGTAGGTTGTGTATATATCTTGTAGGTTGTATATATATTTTGTAGGTTGCGTATATATCTTGTAGGTTGTGTATATATCTTGTAGGTTGTGTATATACCCTGTAGGTTGTATATATACTTCGTAGGTTGTGCATATACCTTGCAGAAAAGCGACTAAACGAAGGTCATTAATGCTGCATATAACCTATTCATTACTAATCAAAAATACTTGAATCCCTAAAACGGATTAAAGCAAACTCGCATTGTATAAACAAAAGAGACCTCTCAGTGAATATGTAAGACATGTCGAGGTGGTTCATTAACTGGACAGGATCAGTGTCCCATAACACGACTTTTATATATAACAGATAATTCGTACACCGGTGAAGGACTGCTGCTTTACCCCAGCAGGGTTTTAACATCTCACTCAAAAAACAACAAGAACTGTAACTTTACGGATTCCCTTTAGGCAGTTTCTTTATCAGTTTGGTATGTGGTCAGGACGATCCGGGAGCGGGTCAAGATTCAGGCGACCCGTATATTATTTTTTCTTCACCAGCTAAGCTGAGTAAGCTATACACCAGCTATGGATATGCGATATATCAGCTAGCTGATTAGAATGTACAGCTAGCTGGAAAAAGCTATATACCAGCTAGCAGGAATAGCTATTATACCACTTAAGCTGACTAAGCTATATACCAGGCTAGCTGACTAAACTATATACCAGCTTGTGACTAAGCTCATACAAGTAGTGACTAAGCTCTATTACAGTAGTGAATAAGCTTATACATGCTAGGTGGTAAGCTCAACACCAGCTAGCTGATTAGCTATATACAGCTAGCTGACTAGCTATATACCAGCTAGCATGGACTAAGCTATATGCAAGCTAGCCTGGAATAGCTCTATTAGCAGCTAGCTGACTAAGCTATATACAGCTAGCTGACTTAGCTATGTAGCAGACTTAGGGACTAAGCATTATACCAAGCTAGCTGACTTAGCTATATAACAGCTAGCTGACTAAGCTTACACAGCTAGCTGATCTAAGCATATATACCGTCTAGCTCACTAAACTATATATAACAGCTTGCTGACTAAGCTCTTACAAGCTAGCTGACTAAGCTCTATACCAGCTAGTGAAAAAAAAAACCTCTATACCAGTACCTGGCTAAGCTCTATACCAGCTAGCTGATTAAGCTCTCTACCAGCTAGCCTGGACTAGCTATATACCAGCTAGCTGACTAAGTACTATATGCAACTAGCAGACTAAGCTCTATACAGCTAGCTGACTAAGCTAATACCAGCTAGCTGACGTAAATATGTAGCAGCTAGCTGACTAAGCTTTATACCAGCTAGCTGGACTAAGCTATATATCATGCTAGTGACTAAGCTCTACACCAGCTGGCTGACTAACAGCTAATATACCAGCTAGTGGGTCTAAGTTATATACAGCTAGCTGGACTAAGCTATTATAAACAGCTTGCTGACTAAGCTCTATACCAGCTAGCTGCACTAAGTATAGAACAGCTAGCTGATTAATCTATATTCCAGCTAGCTGAAATGATATACAGTAGCTGACTAAGCCTATTATAACAGCTAGCTGACTAAGCTATATACCAGCTAGCTGACTAAGATATACACCAGCTAGCTGACTAAGCTATATACCAGCTAGCTGACTAAGCTATATACCAGCTAGCTGACTAAGCTATATACCAGCTAGCTGACTAAGCTATATACCAGCTAGCTGACTAAGCTATATACCAGCTTGCTGAATAAGCTATGTACCAGCTAGCTGAATAAGCTATGTACCAGCTAGCTGACAAAGCTATATACCAGCTAGCTTACTAAGCTATATACCAGCTAGCTGACTAAGCTATATTCCAGCTAGCTGACTAGCTTTATACAAGCTTGCTGTATAAGCTAATTGTTCCAGCTAGCTAAATAAGCTTGTCAGCTAGCTTGACAAAGCTATATTCCAGCTTGCTTACTAGCTATATTACCAGCTAGCTGACTAAGCTATATACCAGCTAGCTTGTACTAACATATACAACAGCTAGCTGACTAAGCTATATACAGCCTAGACGTGGACGAAGCTATATAACAGCTTGCTGACTATAAGTATATACCAGCTAGCTGGACTAAACTCTATACCAAGCTAGCTGACTATGCTCTAGTACCTGCTAGTGGGACTAAGGCATATACCAGCTAGCTGATAAGCTCTTATACCAGCTATGCTGACTAAGAGCTCTATACAGTAGCTGTGTAAACTCTATACCCAGTTTTAGCTGACTAAGCTTTATAACCAGCTAGTGGACTTTGTCTATACCAGATAGTGACTAAGCTATATACAAGCTAGCTGACTATGCTATATACCAGCTTAGCTGACAAAGTTATACAAGCTAGCTGACTTGCTCTATACAGTACTAGGTGACTTATAACTTTATACCAGCTAGCTGGTCTAAATTCTATACCAGCTTGCTGACTTAAGCTCTTACCAGCTAGCTGGACTAAGCTCTATACCAGCTAGCTGACCAGCTCTATACCGATAGCTGAATAAGCTATATACCAGCAAGATGACATAAGCTATATACCAGCTAGCTGATTAAGTTATATGCAAGCTGCTAACTAAGCTCTATACCAGCTACCTGACTATGCTCTGTTCCGCTAGCTGACTAAGCTGACTATACCAGCTAGTGACTAGATATTATACCTGTAAAGCTGACTAGCTATGTAACACCTAGCTGAATAAGCTATTTACATGCTTAGCTGACTAAACTAAAATACAGCTAGCTGACTAAGTACTATAAACCAGCTAGCTGACAAGAGCTCTATACCAGCTATCTGACAAAGCTATATACTGCTAGCGGAGTAAGCAATAATAACCAGCTAGTCTGACTAAGCTATTTACCAGGGTAGCTGATTAAGCTATATACCGTCTGCTGACTAAGCTATTTACCCGCTAGGTGACTAGCTATATATACGCTATCTGACAAGCTATATACAAGCTAGCTGACTAAGCTATATACCAGCTAGCTGACTAAGCTATATACCAGCTAGCTGACTAAGCTCTATACCAGCTAGCTGACTAAGCTATAAACCAGCTAGCTGACTAAGCACTATACCAGCTAGCTGATTAAGCTCTATACCAGCTAGCTGACTAAACTCTATACCAGCTATCTGACTAAGCTTTACACCAGCTAGCCGACTAAGCTCTATACCAGCTAGCTGACTAAGATCTATACCAGCTAGCTGACAAAGACATATATACCAGATAGCTGAATGAGCTATATACAGTAGTTGGACTATGCTCTATACAAGCTAGATGACTAAGCTCTATAACAGCTAGCTGGACTAGCTCTATACCAGGGGGCTTGCTGGCTTAAGCCTCTATACCAGCTAGCTGAACTAGCTTATCCAAAGCTTGTGACCTAGTATATAACAGCTTAGCTGAACTAAGCTATATGCAAGCTAGCTGACTCAGCTCTATTTACCAGCTAGCTGATAAGCTATATACCTGCTAGTGACTTTAGCTATGTAGCAGATAGCTGACTAAGAGATATACCCAAACTAGCTGACTAATGTTACCGGGCTAGCTGACTATGCTATATGCCAGCTTGCTGACTAAGCTAAATACCAGCTAGCTGATTAAGCTATATACCAGTAGCTGACTTAAGATATACACCAGTAGCTGATAAGCTATATACCAGCTTGCTGACTAGCTCTATACAGACTAGCTGACTAAGCTCTGTACAGCTAGCGGACTAAGCTCTATACAGTAGCTGGCCCTAAGCTCTATACCAGGATAGCTGAATAAGCTTCTCTATACCCAGCTAGCTGATAAGCTATATGAAGCTAGCTGACTAGTTTCTTTACCAGTAGCTGTCTAAGCTATTATACCAGCTTAGCTGTCTTAGCTATTAGCAGCTGGCTGGATTAAGGCTATATTCCAGCTTAGCTGACTAAGCTTTATTCCAGTAGAGCTGGACTCCTAAGCTATATAACAGTTAGCTGACTAAGCTCTTTACCAGCTAGCTGGACTAAGCTAATGTACCAGCTAGCTGTCTATGCTAGTAGCAGCTATTGATTAAGCTATATACCAAGCTAGCGGACTAAGCTATATAACAGCTAGCTGACTATGCTATATATCAGCTAGCTGACAATGCAATATACCAGCTAGCGTACTAGCTATATACCCACCTAGCTGACTTAAGGCTAATTTCCAGCATAGCTGGACTAAGCAATTATACCAGTAGCTGACTAAGCTATATACCAGATAGCTTATACGTTCTTTAACCAGCTAGCTGACTAAGCTATATACAGCTGGCTGAATAAAGCTATATACCAGCTAGCTGGACTAAGCTGGTATACCAGCTAGTGCGAAGCTATGTTCCAGCTAGCTGCCTAAATCCTATCTACCAGGCTAGCTGACATAGCTATATACTGCTAGCTTAATAAGCTATATACCTGCTAGCTGACTAAGCTATATACAGCTAGCTGACTAAGAGATACACCTGATAAGCTGACTAATGCTATTATACCAGGCTAGCTGTTAAGCTATATAACAGCTAGCTGACTAAGTACTATATCAGCTATGCTGACTAAGCTTATACCAGCTAGATGACTAAAGCTGTATACCAGGTAGCTGAATAAGCTATATACCAGCTAGCTGACTAAGCTCTATACCAGCTAGCTGACTAAGCTCTATAACAGCTAGCTCACTAAACTCTATACCAGCTAGCTGACTAAGCTTTTTCCGCCAGCTTGCCTGTATAAGCTATATACCAGCTAGTGATAGTTATACCAGCTAGCTGACTAAGCTATATACCAGCTAGCTGACTAGCTATATACCAGTCGTGAATAAGCTCAATACATGCTATCTGACTTAGATCTTTACCCAGCTAGTGACTAAGCTCTATACCAGCTAGCTGTCTAAGCTCTATACCAGCTAGCAGACTAAGCTCTATACCAGCTAGCTGACTAAGCTATATACCAGCTAGCTGACTTAGCTATGTAGCAGCTAGCTGACTAAGCTTTTATCCCAGCTAGCTGATTAGCTAGTAAAACAGGCTAGCTGACTAAAGCTTTTCACCAGCTAGCTGACTAAGCTATATACCAGCTAGCTGACTAAGCTATATACCAGCTAGCTGACTAAGCTATATAAAACCTAGCTGACTAAGCTCTATACCAGCTAGCTGACTAAGCTATATACCAGCTAGCTGAATAAGGCTATGTCTAGCAGCTAGCTGACTAAGCTATATATCAGCTAGCTGAATAAGCTACATAACAGCTAGCTTATTCAGCTAGCTGAGTAAGCTATATACCAGCTAGCTCAATAAGCTATATAACAGCTAGCTGACTAAGCTATATATCAGCTAGCTGACAAAGCTATATACCAGCTAGCTGACTAAGCTATATACCAGCTAGCTGACTAAGCTATATGCCAGCTAGCTGACTAAGCTATACACCAGCTAGCTGACGAAGCTATATACCAGCTAGCTGACTAAGGTGTATACCAGCTAGCTGACTAAGCTATATACCAGCTAGCTGACTAAGCTGTATACCAGCTAGCTGACTAAGCTATGTACCAGCTTGCTGAATAAGCTATGTACCAGCTAGCTGACTAAGCTATGTACCAGCTAGCTGACAAAGCTATATACCAGCTAGCTTACTAAGCTATATACCAGCTAGCTGACTAAGCTGTATACCAGCTAGCTGACTAAGATATGCACCAGCTAGCTGACTAAGCTACATACCAGCTAGCTGACTAAGCTATATAACAGCTAGCTGATTAAGCCATATACCAGCTAGCTGACTAAACTCTATACCAGCTAACCGACTAAGCTATATACCAGCTAGCTGACTAAGCTATATACCAGCTAGCTGACTAAGCTCTATAACAGCTATCTGACTAAGCTCTATACCAGCTAGCTGACTAAACTCTATACCAGTTAGCTGACTTAGCTTTATACCAGCTTGCTGACTAAGCTCTATACCAGCTAGCTGACTAAGCTCTATACCAGCTAGCTGACTTAGCTATATACCAGCTAGCTATCTAAGCTATATACCAGCTAGCTGACTAAGCTCTAAACAAGCTAGCTGACTAAGCTCTATACCAGCTAGGTGACTAAACTTTATACCAGCTAGCTGACTAAGTTCTATACCAGCTAGCTGACTAAGCTCTATACCAGCTGGCTGACTAAGCTCTATACCCGTTAGCTGACTAAGCTTTATACCAGCTAGCTGACTAAGCTACATACCAGCTAGCTGACTAAGCTATATACCAGCTAGCTGACTAAGCTATAGGCAAGCTAGCTGACTAAGCTATATACCAGCTACCTGACTAAGCTCTGTACCAGCTAGCTGACTAAGCTCTATACCAGCTAGCTGACTAAGCTATATACCAGATAGCTGTTAAAGCTATGTAACACCTAGCTGACTAAGCTATATACCAGCTAGCTGACTAAGCTAAATACCAGCTAGCTGACTAAGCTATATACCAGCTAGCTGCATAAGTCTATACCAGATAGCTGACATGCTATATACCGCTAGCTGTTAAGCTGTGTAAACCACCTAGCTGACTAAAAGCTATATACCAGCTAGCTGTTAAGATAAATACCAGCTAGCTGACTTAAGCTATATACCAGCTAGTGACAAAGCTCCTATACCAGCTAGCTGATAAGCTTATACCAGCTGATGATAAGCTATATACCCAGCTTAGCTGGTCTAAAGCTATATACAGCTAGCTGACTAAGTATATACCGCTAGCTGACTTAGCTATTTCTACCAGCTAGTGAACAAAACTTTATACGCTAGCTGACTAAGCTATTTACCAGCTAGCTGACTAAGCTTATATACCGCTAGCTGACTAAGCTCTATAACCAGCTACCTGTCTAAGCTATAAAACCAGCTAGCTGACTAAGCTCTATACAGCTAGCTACTATGCTCTTTACCTGTTAGATGGACGAAAATCTTTAACAGCTAGCTGACTAAGCTTTATACCAGCTAGCTGACTAAGCTCTATACCAGCTAGCTGACTAAGCTATATACCAGCTAGCCGACTAAGCTATATACCAGCTAGCTGACTAAGCTCTATACAAGCTAGCTGACTAAGCTCTATACCAGCTAGCTGACTAAGCTCTATACCAGCTAGTGGGAGGCTCTATACCAGCTAGCTGACTAAGCTCTATACCAGCTAGCTGACTGAGCTATATACCAGCTAGCTGACTAAGCTATACGCAAGCTAGCTGACTAAGCTCTATTCCAGCTAGCTGACTAAGCTATATACCAGCTAGCTGACTTAGCTATGTAGCAGCTAGCTGACTAAGCTACATACCAGCTAGCTGACTAAGCTATATACAAGCTAGCTGACTAAGCTATATAACAGCTACCTGACTAAGCTATGTACCAGCTAGCTGACTAAGCTCTATACCAGCTAGCTGACTAAGCTATATACCAGCTAGCTGTTAAAGCTATGTAACACCTAGCTGACTAAGCTATATACCAGCTAGCTGACTAAGCTAAATACCAGCTAGCTGACTAGCTATATACAGCTAGCTGACAAAAGCTCTTTACCAGTAGTGACTAAGCTATATACCGCTAGCGGTTAAAGCTATGTTAACACCTAGCTGGACTAAAGCTATATACCAGCTAGACTGACTAGCTAAATACCCAGTTAGCTGATATGCTATTACCAGCTAGCTGACCAAAAGCTCTATACCTGCTAAGCTGACTAGTATTACCAGCTAGCCTGACTAAGCTATTACCAGCTAGCTGACTATGCTAATATACCAGCTAGCTGGCTAAGTATATACCAGCTAGCTGACTAAGATAATATTACCAGCTAGCTGACAAATACTATATACCAGCTAGTGTACTAAGCTTTATACCTGCTAGTGACTAACTTATATACCAGCTTGCTGACTAAGCTCTATACCAGACTGCATGTCTAAGCTATAAACCAGCTAGGGCTGTTCTAAGACTCTATACAGCTAGAACTAACTAGCTCTATACCAGCTAGGCGACGAAACTCTATACCAGCTAGCTGACTAAGCTTTATACCAGCTAGCTGACTAAGGTCTATACCAGCTTGATGACTAAGCTATATTCCTGCTAGCGTCTAAGCTATATACCTGCTAGCGGAATAAAGCTTATACAAGCTTGCTGATCTAGATCTATACAGCTAGCTGGACCTAAGCTCTTTACAACAGCTAGCTGGCGGAGCTTTATACCAGCTAGCTGACTATAGTCTATACCAGCTAGCTGACTGAGATATATACCAGCTAGCTGAGTAAGCTATACGCAAGCTAGCTGACTAAGCTCTATTCCAGCTAGCTGACTAAGCTATATACCAGCTAGCTGAATTACTTAGCTATTGTAGCAGCTAGCTGGTATAGCTACATAACAGCTTGCTGACTAAGCTCATATACAGGCTAGCTTGACTAAGCTATATTAACAGCTTGCTGACCTAAAGCTTTATACCAGTAGCTGACTAAGCTATATACCAGCTAGCTGACTAAGCTATGTAGCAGCTAGCTGAATAAGCTATATACCAGCTAGCTGACTAAGCTATATAACAGCTAGCTGACTAATCTATATATCAGCTACCTGACAAAGCTATATACCAGCTAGCTGACTAAGCTATATACCAGCTAGCTGACTAAGCTATATACCAGCTAGCTGATAAGCTTTATATACCTGCTTGCTGATAAGTCTATACCAGCTTGCTGACTAAGTCTATACCAGCTAGCTGATAAGTATTTACCTGCTAGTGGTAAAGCTATTATACCAGCTCGCTGACTAAGCTCTATACAAGCTAGTGACTATGCGCTATTACCATCTAGCTGGACTAAGCTCTATACCAGCTAGCTGTCTAAGCTCTATACCAGCTAGCAGACTAAGCTCTATACCAGCTAGCTGACTAAGCTATATACCAGCTAGCTGACTTAGCTATGTAGCAGCTAGCTGACTAAGCTTTATACCAGCTAGCTGACTAAGCTATATAACAGCTAGCTGACTAAGCTTTACACCAGCTAGCTGACTAAGCTATATACCAGCTAGCTGACTAAGCTATATACCAGCTAGCTGACTAAGCTATATAACACCTAGCTGGACTAAGTCTATTCAAAGCTAGCTGAATAAGGCTATATACCAGCTAGCTGACCTAAGCTATGTAGCAGCTAGCTGAAGGTAGGCTATATACCAGCTAGCTGAATAAAGCTACATAAGTAACTTGCTTATGCAGCTAGTGAAGTAAGCTATATACCAGCTAGCTTCAATAGAGCTATATAACAGCTAGTGACTAAGCTTCTATCAGCATAGATGCAAAGCTATATACCAGATAGTGACTAAAGCTATATCTCCAGGAGCTGAATAAGCTTATGCCAGCTAACTGACTAAGCTATACACCATCTAGCCGACGAAGCTATATACCCAGCTTGTGACTTAGCTGTATACCAGCTAGCTGACTAAGTATATACAGCTAGGCTGACTAAGCTTGTATACCAGCTAGCTGACAAGCGATGTACCATGCTTGCTGAAATAAGCTATTGTACGCTAGCTGCTAAGCTATGTACCAAGCTAGATGGTCAAAGCTTTATACCAGCTTATATTACTAAGCTATATACCAGCTCAGCTGACTAAGCTATATACCAGTACTAGCTGACTAAGTTATGCACCTGCTAGGCTGACTAAGCTAATACCAGCTAGCTGTTATAAGCTATATAACAGTAGCTTTGATTAAGCCCTATACCAGTAGCTGTCGAAACTCTATACAGCTACGACTAAGCTATAGAACAGCTAGCTGACCTAAGCTATATACCAGGCTAGATGCTAAGCTCTATAACAGCTTCTGACTAAGCTCTATACCAGCTAGCTGACTAAACTCTATACCAGTTAGCTGACTTAGCTTTATACCAGCTTGCTGACTAAGCTCTATACCAGCTAGCTGACTAAGCTCTATACCAGCTAGCTGACTAAGCTATATACCAGCTAGCTGTCTAAGCTATATACCAGCTAGCTGACTAGCTCTAACAAGCTAGCTGACTAAGCTCTTTCTGCTAGGTGACTAAACTGTTATATCCAGCTAGCTGAACTAAGAGTTCTATACCAGCGAGCTGATAAGCTCTATTCCAGCTGGTCTGACTAAGCCTCTATAACCGTTAGCTTGAATAAGCTTTATACCAGCTTAGCTGACTAAGCTGCATACCAGCTAGCTGACCTAAAGCTATATACTGCTAGCTGACTATAAGCTTAGGCCAAACTAGCAGACTAAGCCTCTTATACCAGCTACCTGGACTAAGCTCTGTTACCAGCTAGCTGACTTAAGCTCTATACAAGTAGCTGACTTAAAGCTATATTACCAGTTAGCTGTTTTAAGCTATGTAACCACCTAGCTGAACCTAAGTATATACCAGCTAAGTGATAAGCTAAATACCAGCTAGCTGACTAAGCTATATACCAGCTAGCTGACAAAGCTCTATACCAGCTAGCTGACTAAGCTATATACCAGCTAGCTGTTAAAGCTAGGTAACACCTAGCTGACTAAGCTATATACCAGCTAGCTGACTAAGCTAAATACCAGCTAGCTGACTAAGCTATATACCAGCTAGCTGACAAAACTATATACCAGCTAGCTGACTAAGCTATATACCAGCTAGCTGACTAAGCTATATACCAGCTAGCTGACTAAGCTATATACCAGCTAGCTGACAAAACTATATACCAGCTAGCTGACTAAGCTATATACCAGCTAGCTGACTAAGCTATATACCAGCTAGCTGACTAAGCTCTATACCAGCTAGCTGTCTAAGCTATAAACCAGCTAGCTGACTAAGCTCTATACCAGCTAGCTAACTAAGCTCTATACCAGCTAGCTGACGAAACTCTATACCAGCTAGCTGACTAAGCTTTATACCAGCTAGCTGACTAAGCTCTATACCAGCTAGCTGACTAAGCTATATACCAGCTAGCCGGACTAGCTATATTACCAGCTAGTGACTAAGCTCTATAATCAAGCTAGCTGCTATGCTCTATACCAGCTAGCTGACTAAGCTCTATACCAGCTAGCTGGCTAAGCTCTATACCAGCTAGCTGACTAAGCTCTATACCAGCTAGCTGACTGAGCTATATACCAGCTAGCTGACTAAGCTATACGCAAGCTAGCTGACTAAGCTCTATTCCAGCTAGCTGACTAAGCTATATACCAGCTAGTGACAACTTAGCTATGTAGCAGCTAGCTGACAAGCTTTACATACCGATAGTGACTAGCTAGATACAAAGCTAGCTGACTAAGCTATATAACAGCTACCTGACTAAGCTCTGTACCAGCTAGCTGACTAAGCTCTATACCAGCTAGCTGACTAAGCTATATACCAGCTGGCTGTTTAAAGCTTTGTAACACCTAGTGCTAAGCTATATACAGCTAGCTGGATATGCTAAATACCAGCTAGCTGACTAAGCTATATACCAGCTAGCTGACAAAGCTCTATACCAGCTAGCTGACTAAGCTATATACCAGCTAGCTGACTAAGCTATATACCACCTTGCTGGACTAGCTATATACCAGCTAGCTGACTAAGCTATTATTACCAGCTAGCTGGACTAAGCTTTTACAGCTAGCTGGACATAAACTATATTATACCAGCTAGCTGACTAAGCTATATACCAGCTAGCTGAATAAGCTTTTTACCAGCTAGCTGGACTAAGCTCTATACCTTCTAGCTTCTAAGCTAATTAAACCAGCTAGCTGACTAAGCTCTATACCAGCTAGCTAACTAAGCTCTATACCAGCTAGCTGACCAAAGCTCTATACCAGCTAGCTGACTAAGCTATATACCAGCTAGCTGACTAAGCTCTATACCAGCTAGCTGACTAAGCTATATACCAGCTAGCTGACTAAGCTATATACCAGCTAGCTGACTAAGCTCTTGTACAGGCTGCTGAAATATGCCTTTACCAGCTCGCTGACTAGCTCATATACCTGCTAGCTGGCTGAGCTTCTATACCAGCTAGCATGGACCTAAGCAGCTATACCAGCTAGCTGACTGAGCTATTATACCAGCTTGCCCTTGACTAAGCTATACGCAAAGCTAGCTGGTACTAAAGCTCTATTCCTCCAGCTAGCTGACAATCTATATACCAGCTAGCTGACTTAAGTATGTGCAAGCTAGTGACTAAGCTACATACCACCTAGCTGATTATGATATATACAAGCTAGCTGATAAGCTATAACAGCTAGCAGACTATGATCTATACAGCTAGCTGACTAAGCTTTATACCAGCTAGCTGACTATGCTATGTTGCAGCTAGCTGAAATAAGCTATATACCAGCTAGTGACTAAGGTATATAACAGCTAGCTGTCTAAATCTATATTTCAGCTACCTGACAAAGTCTTTACCAAGCTAGTGACCTAAGCTAGATACCAGCTAGCTTGACCTAAAGTATATACAGCTAGCTGACTAAGGCTTTATACCAGCTTGCTGACCTAAGCTATATACAGCTAGACTGACTATAGCTCTATACCAGCTAGCTGACTAAGATTTATACCAGCTAGCTGACATAAAGCTATATACCAGCTCGATGACTAAAGCTCTAACAGCTAGCTGACTTAGCTCTTTACCAGCTAGCTGAATAGCTCTTACCAGCTAGCTGTCTAAGTCTATACCAGCTAGACAGGACTAAGCTCTATTACAGCTTGCTGTCTAAGCATCTATTCCAGCTAGCTGACTTTGCAACTGTAGCAGTTGCTGACTAGCTTTATACCTGCTAGCTGACTAAGCTATATAACAGCTAGAGGACTAGCTTTACACCAGCTTGTGACTAAGCTATATACAAGCGAGCTGACTAAGCTATTACAGCTAGCTGCTATGCTATATAACACCTAGCTGACTAAGCTCTATACCAAGCTAGTACTAAGCTATATACCAGCTAGCTGGACTAAGCTATGTAGCAGCTTGCTGAGTCAAGCTTTATACCGCTAGCTGAATAAGCTTACATAACAGTTTGGCTTATTCAGCTAGCAGAGTAAAGCTATATACAGCTAGGAACTCAATACGCTATATAACAGCTAGTGACTATGCTATATATCAGCTAGCTGACAAGCTAATACCAGATAGCTGACTAAGCTATATACAGCTAGCTGACTATGATATGCCAGCTAGCTGACTAAGCTATACCAGCTAGCCTGACGACGCTATATACAGTAGCTGACTAAGCTGTATACCAGCTAGCTCTGACTTAGCTTTTTACCAGCTAGCTGAGTAGATGTATACCTGCTAGAGACTAAGCTATGTACCAGCTTGCTGACTAAGCTTTGTACCGTAGCTGAATAAGTATGTACCAGCTAGCTGACAAAGCTATATACCAGCTAGCTTTCTAGCTATATACCCCCACAGCTAGCCTGATAAGCTGTATACCAGTAGCTGACTAAGATATGCACCAGCTAGCTGACTAAGCTACATACCAGCTAGCTGACTAAGCTATATAACAGCTAGCTGATTAAGCCATATACCAGCTAGCTGACTAAACTCTATACCAGCTAACTGACTAAGCTATATACCAGCTAGCTGACTAAGCTATATACCAGCTAGCTGACTAAGCTCTATAAAACAGCATTCTGACTAAGCTCTATACCAGCTAGCTGGACTAAACTCTATACCAGTTAGTGATCTTAGATTTTATACCAGCTGCTGGTCTATGTCTATACCTTGCTAGCTGTCTAAGCTCTATACCAGCTAGCTTGCTTAGCTATTATACCAGCTAGCTGTCTAAGCTATATACCGCTAGAACTGACTAAGCTCTAAAAACAAGCTTGCTGGTCTATGCTCTATTCCAGGCTAGGTGACTTAAACTTTTACCAGCTAGGCTGGACTAAGTTCTATACCAGCTAGCTGGACTAAGCCTATAACAGCTGGCTGACTAAGCTCTATACCCGTTAGCTGACCTAAGCTTTATACAGCTAGCGGACTAAGCTACATAACCAGCTAGCTGATAAGCGATATTACAGCTAGCTGCTAAGTCTAGGCAAGCTTGCGACTAAGCTCTATACCAGTCCTGACTAAGATGTCCAGCTAGCTGGACTAGCTCTATACCAGCTAGCTGATAAGCTATTATACAGATAGCGGTTAAAGCTATGTAACACTAGCTGACTAAGCTATATACCAGCTAGCTGACTAGTAATACCGTAGCGTCCTATGCTATATACCAGCTAGCTGACTAAGCTCTATACCAGCTAACTGACTAAGCTATATACCAGCTAGCTGTTAAAGCTATGTAACACCTAGCTGACTAAGCTATATACCAGCTAGCTGACTAAGCTAATTACCAGCTAGCTGACTAAGCTATATACCAGCTATGTGTCAATGAGCTCATTTTATACCAGCTAGCTGACTAAGCTATATACCAGCTAGCTGACTAAGCTATATACCAGCTAGCTGACTAAGCTATATACCAGCTAGCTGACTAAGCTATATACCAGCTAGCTGACTAAAGCTACTAACAGCTTAGCTGACAAAACTATATTCAGCTTGCTGCACGTTTGCGATTTACCAACTAGCTGGATAAGCTATATACCGGCTAGCTGACTAAGCTCTATACAGCTAGCTGTCTAAGCTAGAAACCAGCTAGCTGGACTATGCCTCTATACAGCTAGTCTAAACTACGCTCTATACCAAGCTAGCTGACGAAACTCTATAACAGCTAGCTGTTGACTAGCTTTATACCAGCTAGTTGACAAGCTCTTATACAGCTAGCTGTCTAGACTATACTACCAGCTAGCGACTAAGCATATACCAGGCTAGCTGACTTGCTCTATACAAGCTAGCTGACTATGCTCTTACCAGCTAGGTGACTAAGCTCTATACCTGCTAGATGGCTATAGCTTTTAACAGCTAGGCTGGACATAAGCTCTATACCAGTAGCGACTGAGTATTTACCAGCTAGCTGACTAAGTATACCAAGTACTGGACTAGCTCTATTCCAGGCTAGCTGACTAAGCTATTACCAGCTAGTGACTTAGCTATGTAAGCTGCTAGCTGGACTAAGCTTACATACCTGTTTAGATGACTAAGCTATATACAAGCTAGCTGACTAAGCTATATAACAGCTACCTGACTAAGCTCTGTACCAGCTAGCTGACTAAGCTCTATACCAGCTAGCTGACTAAGCTATATACCAGTTAGCTGTTAAAGCTATGTAACACCTAGCTGACTAAGCTATATACCAGCTAGCTGAATAAGATAAATCCAGCTAGTGACTAGTATTTACAGCTAGGCTGACAAAGCCTCTATACCAGCTTGTCCTGACTAAGCTATATACCAGCTAGCATGTGTTAAAGCTATGTAACACCTAGCTGACTAAGCTATATACCAGCTAGCTGACTAAGCTAAATACCAGCTAGCTGACTAAGCTATATACCAGCTAGCTGACAAAGCTCTATACCAGCTAGCTGACTAAGCTATATACAGCTAAGCTGGACTAAGTATATACTAGCCTAGCTGGACCTAAGCTATTACCAGCATAGGGCTGACTAAGCTATGATTACCAGCTAGCTGACTAAGCTATTTACCAGCTAGCTGACAAAACTATTTACCAGTTGCTGACTAAGCTATATACCAGCTAGTCTGACATAAGCTATATACCCCAGCTAGCTGACTAAGCTCTATACCAGCGAGACATATTGGCACACCAGGTCATGAGTTGCCAAAGTAATGCCTCCAGGTTATGGTTCATTTCCCAGCACACAATAAGCCAATGATAGCATCGCCTGTGAGACCAGCATCACCCGTCACCGCTACAACCTACATTTTGTCCGTGTGTTTTTCCACCATCAAGTGTATACTGAGAGTGGTTATAAAAGAGTCGACATCGAACAAATGAAGCTTAAAATACATAAGCTTATCGCTTATATGAGAGTCTTTATCGGTGTGCATCACTTGTTCACCACTGATCAAAGATATTGTAATCTCTAAATTAGGCATTAAGATTGAAATAAACCGTCTACGTATATGCACTGAGAGTCACTCAATTGTGTATATTCCTGGTAGGTTGTGTATATACCTTGTAGGTTGCGTATATACCTTGTAGATTGTGTATATACCTTGTAGGTTGCGTATATACCTTGTAGATTGTGTATATACCTTGTAGGTTGCGTATATACCTTGTAGATTGTGTATATACCTTGCAGGTTGTGTATATATCTTGTAGTTGTGTATATTACCTTTAGATTGTGGTATATAACTTGTAGATTTGCGTAATTTACCTTGTAGATTGCGTATATTACCTTGTAGATTGCTTAAATATCTTGTAGGTTGTGTATATACATTGTAGGTTTTTTCTATATCTTGTAGGTTGCGTATATATCTTGTAGGTTGCGTTTATATCTTGTAGGTTGTGTATATATCTTGTTAGGTTTTGTATATATATTTTGTTGGTGCGTATATATCTTGTAGGTTGTGTTTTTAATTTTTCTGTGGTTGTGTATATACCCTGTAAGGTTGTATATATACTTCGTAGGTTGTGCATAATTACCTTGCAGAAAAGCGACTAAACGAAGGTCATTAATGCTGCATATAACCTATTCATTACTAATCAAAAATACTTGAATCCCTAATACGGATTAAAGCAAACTCGCATTGTATAAACAAAAGAGACCTCTCAGTGAATATGGAAGACATGTCGGAGGTGGTTAATTAACTGGACAGGCTCACGTGTCCCATAACACGACTTTTATATATAACAGATAATTCGTTACACCGGGTTGAGGACAGCTGCTTTACCCCAGCAGGGTTTTAACATCTCACTCAAAAAACAACAAGAACTGTAACTTTACGGATTCCCTTTAGGCAGTTTCTTTATCAGTTTGGTATGTGGTCAGGACGATCCGGGAGCGGGTCAAGATTCAGGCGACCCGTATATTATTTTTTCTTCACCAGCTAAGCTGAGTAAGCTATACACCAGCTATGGATATGCGATATATCAGCTAGCTGATTAGAATGTACAGCTAGCTGGAAAAAGCTATATACCAGCTAGCAGGAATAGCTATTATACCACTTAAGCTGACTAAGCTATATACCAGGCTAGCTGACTAAACTATATACCAGCTTGTGACTAAGCTCATACAAGTAGTGACTAAGCTCTATTACAGTAGTGAATAAGCTTATACATGCTAGGTGGTAAGCTCAACACCAGCTAGCTGATTAGCTATATACAGCTAGCTGACTAGCTATATACCAGCTAGCATGGACTAAGCTATATGCAAGCTAGCCTGGAATAGCTCTATTAGCAGCTAGCTGACTAAGCTATATACAGCTAGCTGACTTAGCTATGTAGCAGACTTAGGGACTAAGCATTATACCAAGCTAGCTGACTTAGCTATATAACAGCTAGCTGACTAAGCTTACACAGCTAGCTGATCTAAGCATATATACCGTCTAGCTCACTAAACTATATATAACAGCTTGCTGACTAAGCTCTTACAAGCTAGCTGACTAAGCTCTATACCAGCTAGTGAAAAAAAAAACCTCTATACCAGTACCTGGCTAAGCTCTATACCAGCTAGCTGATTAAGCTCTCTACCAGCTAGCCTGGACTAGCTATATACCAGCTAGCTGACTAAGTACTATATGCAACTAGCAGACTAAGCTCTATACAGCTAGCTGACTAAGCTAATACCAGCTAGCTGACGTAAATATGTAGCAGCTAGCTGACGAAGCTTTATACCAGCTAGCTGGACTAAGCTATATATCATGCTAGTGACTAAGCTCTACACCAGCTGGCTGACTAACAGCTAATATACCAGCTAGTGGGTCTAAGTTATATACAGCTAGCTGGACTAAGCTATTATAAACAGCTTGCTGACTAAGCTCTATACCAGCTAGCTGCACTAAGTATAGAACAGCTAGCTGATTAATCTATATTCCAGCTAGCTGAAATGATATACAGTAGCTGACTAAGCCTATTATAACAGCTAGCTGTCTAAGCTATATACCAGCTGCTGACCCTAAGAATACACCAGCTAGCTGACTAAGCTATATACCAGCTAGCTGACTAAGCTATATACCAGCTAGCTGACTAAGCTATATACCAGCTAGCTGACTAAGCTATATACCAGCTAGCTGACTAAGCTATATTACCAGCTGCTGATTAAGATATTGTACCAGCTAGTGAATAAGCTATGTACCAGCTAGCTGACAAAGCTATTTACAGCTAGCTTACTAAGCTATATACAGCTAGCTGACTATGCTACTTTCCAGCTAGCTGACTAGCTTTATACAAGCTTGCTGTATAAGCTAATTGTTCCAGCTAGCTAAATAAGCTTGTCAGCTAGCTTGACAAAGCTATATTCCAGCTTGCTTACTAGCTATATTACCAGCTAGCTGACTAAGCTATATACCAGCTAGCTTGTACTAACATATACAACAGCTAGCTGACTAAGCTATATACAGCCTAGACGTGGACGAAGCTATATAACAGCTTATTTTTGAGTTGGGCTGGGAGTGGTCAGACTACATACATCCCCGCCTTTTTTTGGGTTTTGGCTGGGGTGGTCAGACTAATCATCCCGCCTTATTTAGAGTTGTGGGTGGATTGGTCAGACTACATACATCCAGCCTTATTTTGAGTTTTGGTGGGATGTGGTCAGACTACATACATCCCCCGCCTTATTTAGAGTTGTGCTGGGATGTGGGCAGAAAATACATACTCCCGCCTTATTTAGAGTTGGGCTGGGATGTTGGGCAACTACATAATCCCGCCTTATTAGAGTTGTGGTGGGGTGGTCGACTACATACATCCCCCGCCTTATTTGGTTGTGGCTGGGATTGGTCAATACCTACATCCCGTTTTTTTGGTTGTGGCTGGGATGTGGTCGAAATAATCCCAGCCTTTTTAAGGGTTTTGGGGGGGATTTTTGGGCAGACTAATACATCCCGCTTATTTAAAAGGGGTGGGGGGGATGTGGTTTAGACTAATACATTCCAGCCTTATTTGAGTTGTTGTGGGATGTGGTCAGACCATATATCCCAGCCTTTTTAGGGTTGTGGCGGGATGTGGTAGACTCATAATCCCCGCCTATTTAGAGTTGTGGTGGGGTGTGGTAGACTACAAAAAACCCAGCCTTATTTAGAGTGTAACTGGGATGTGGTCGACTACTAATCCGCCTTATTTAAAGGTCGTGGTGGGATTGGGCAGATAAAAAATCCGTTATTTTGATTTATGGTGGGTTGGTCAGACACATGCTCCCACCCTTTTTTAGGTTTTGGTGGGGTGGGTCGACTCAATAACCACTTTAAATTTTGAGTTTTTTACTGGTGTGGTCGACTAAAAACCCCCCCCTTATTTGGGTTGGGCTGGGGTGGGGTCAGACTACATACCCTCCCCCCCTTATTTAATTTTGGGGGGGGATTGGTCAGTAATACATCCCAGCCTTATTTTTGGGTTTGGCTGGGAAATTTGGGCAGACTACATTATCCCGCCTTTTTTAAGTTGTGGTGGGTTTGGGAGACTCATACATCCCAGCCTTATTTAGAGTTGTGGCTGGGTGTGTCAGACTACTACATC
Organism: Cherax quadricarinatus; assembly: GCF_026875155.1. Lineage (NCBI taxonomy): Eukaryota > Metazoa > Arthropoda > Malacostraca > Decapoda > Parastacidae > Cherax > Cherax quadricarinatus. Next base: position 45,358,766 of record NC_069430.1, read on the forward strand.
CCGCCTTTTTGGTGTGGCGGGATGTGGTCAGAACTAATAGCCCTTTTTTTGAGTTGTGGTGGGATGTGGTCAGACTACATACTCCCAGCCTTATTTAGTTTTTGGTGGGGATGTGGTCAGACACATGCATCCGGCCTTATTTAGAGGGTTTTGGCGGGAGTGGTACTAATATATCCCGCTTTATTTTTGAGTTGTGACTGGGATGTGGTCAGACTAATATAACCAGCCTTATTTTAGGTTGTGGGTGGGATTGGTCAGACTACATAAAACCCAGCCTTATTTTGAGTTTTGGGGGTGTGGTCGGGACTCATCATCCCCTTTTTAGGTTGTGGCTGGGATGTGGTCAGATAATCATCCCAGCCCCTTAAATTTAAATTGGGCTGGGTTGGTCAAAACACAACACCCAGCCTTATTTAGAGTTTGGCTGGGTGTGGTCAGACTACATGCATCCCAGCTTATTTAGGTTGTGGTGGGGATGGGTCGTACAAAAACCCCCCTTTTTTAGAGTTGTGGTGGGATGTGGGCAGATAATTTCCCAGCCTTATTTAGAGTTTTGGTGGATTGGCAGACTACTTATCCCCGCCCCTTTT
>NC_069430.1:45362355-45379855 GCF_026875155.1 Cherax quadricarinatus
TCTCAGTGTATATACACTGAGTGGTGTATATCTCAGTGTATATACACTGAGTGGTGTATGTCTCAGTGTATATACACTGAGTGGTGTATGTCTCAGTGTATATACACTGAGTGGTGTATGTCTCAGTGTATATACACTGAGTGGTGTATATCTCAGTGTATATACACTGAGTGGTGTATATCTCAGTGTATATACACTGAAGGGTGTATGTCTCAGTGTATATACACTGAGTGGTGTATGTCTCAGTGTATATACACTGAGTGGTGTATGTCTCAGTGTATATACACTGAGTGGTGTATATCTCAGTGTATATATACTGAGTGGTGTATATCTCAGTGTATATACACTGAGTGGTGTATGTCTCCAGTGTTATACACTGAGTGGTGTATGTCTCAGTGTATATACACTGAGTGGTATATGTCTCAGTGTATATACACTGAGTGGTGTATATCTAAGTGTATATACACTGTGTGGTGTATATCTCAGTGTATATACAATGAGTGGGTGTATGTCTCAGTGTTATATATCACTGTGTGGTTGTAAGTCTCTGTAGTGATACAATGGAATGGTTGTATATCTCAGGGTATATACAATGGAGTGGTGTATGTCTACTGTGTTATATACACTGATGTGGTGTATATCTCAGTGTTATACAATGAGTGGTGTTATATCTCTGTGTAATATACACTGAGTGGATGTTTATCTCAGTGTATATATACAATGAGTGGTTTGTATGTCTCAGTGTTTATACACTGAGTGGTGTATGTCTCAAGTGTATATACATTGAGTGGTTGTATGTCTCAGTGTTATACACTGAGTGGGGTATGGTATCAGGGTATATACACTGAGTGGTGTGTGTCTCAGTGTAGATACACTGAGTGGTCGTATGTCTCAGTGTTATACACTGAGTGGTGTATGTCTCTGTGTACTATACACTGTGTGGTGTATATCTCTGTGATTACACTGAGTGGGTGTTTAGTCTTCAGTGTTTATACACTGAGTGGTTGTATATTCTCAGTTGTATATACCACTGAGTGGTGTTATGTCTCAGTGTATATACAATGGAGTGGTGTATGTTCAGTGTATTACACTGGAGTGGTGTATGTCTCAGTGTTATCACTGTGTGGTGTATGTCTCAGAGTATATACACTGAGTGGTGTAAGTTCTCAGTGTATTTAGATACTGAGTGGTGTATGCTCTGTGTATATTAAACTGTGTGGTGTTTGTCTCAGTGTTTTATACACTGAGTGGTGTATGTCTCAGGGTATATTACACGGATGGTGTATGTCTCAGTGTATGATACACTGAGTGTGTTATGTCTCAGTGTTTATACATGAGTGGTTGTATATCTCAGTGTATATACAATGAGTGGGTGTATATCTGCTCAGAGTATATACACGAGTGGTGTTATCTCGTGTATATACACTGTGTGTGGTGTATGTCTCAGTGTATTACCATGAGTGGTCTGTATGTCTCAGTGTATTACACTGAGTGGTGTATGTCTCAGTGTATATACACTGAGTGGTGTATGTCTTCTGTGTTTACACTGTGTGGTGTATGCTATCTGTGTATATACATGAGTGGTGTATGTCTCAGTGTATATACACTGAGTGGTTGAGTGGTGTATATCTCAGTGATATGCACTGGAAGTGGTGTATATCTGCAGTTGTATATACACGAGTGGTGGATATTCAGGTATATAAACTGAGTGGTGTATATCTCAGTGTCTAAAACACTGAGCTGGTGTATATCTCAGTGTTTTTAAACTGAGTGGTGTATATCTCAGTGAATTATTCACATGGAGTGGTGTATATCCAGTGTACTTTACAATGAGTTGTGTTATATCTCAGTTGTATTACACTGTGTGGTGTATAATCTCAGTGTTATGAATACACTTGAGTGGTGTACGTATCAGTGTATTTACACTGAGTGGTGTATATCTCAATGTCATAATACACTGAGTGGTATATGTATCAGTGTATATTACACTGAGTGGTGCTATGTCTCAGTGTATATACACTGAGTGTGTATGTCTCAGTGTATATACACGAGTGGTGTAGTGGTATGTCTCAGGGTATATACCTCTGCTGTGGTGGATCGCTCAAGTGTTTTATATGCACTGAGTGGTGTATGTCTCAGTGTATATACACTGGTGTGGTTAATGTCTCAGTGTATATACACTGAGAGTGGTGGTATGTCTCAGTGAATATATACACCTGAGTGGTGTATGTCTCAGGTATATACCTGAGTGGTGATGTATCAGTGTATATATACAATGAGTGGTGTATGTCTAGTGTATATACTTGAGTGGTGTATGGGTCTCAGTGAGTATATACACTGAGTGGTGTATGTGTCACGTGTATATACACTGGAGTGGTGTTATGTAATCAAGTGTATATACACTGAATGGTGTGTATGTCTCAGTATATATGACTGTAGTGGTGTATGTCTCTGTGTATATTACAGGGTGAGGTACTTTATTACCTATTTAGTTTTTTTTAAAGTATTTTTGACGTGTGGTGGTGGTGTAGCAAGTGACACAGTGTCACAGTGACACAGGAAACAGTGACCCAGTGACACAGTTGACTCAGTGACACAGGTCAACTGTGACACAGTGGACACTGTGACACAGTAAACACAGTGACACAGTGGCACAGTGGACAAGTGACACTGTGACACTGGACAGTGACACAGTGACACAGCTGACACAGTGGACACAGTGTCACAGTGGACACAGTGACACAGTTGACACAGTGACACGGTGTCTCAGAGGACTCGGTGGTCACTGGCACAGTGACACAGTGACACTGTGACACAGTGACTCAGTGACACAGTGACACACGTGAGATCAGTGACACTGTGGACACAGTGACACAGGGGGGTTGGGAACAGTGTGACACAGTGGGCCACGATGACACTGGTGGCACCAGTGACACAGTGACACAGCGGCTCAGTGCCACAAGTGGCCACAGTGACCACAGTGACACAGTGGCACTGTCGTACAGTGGCACATAGTGACACAGTGTCACAGTTGGCACTGTGGACACAGTGACACGTGGCACTGTGACACAGTGTACAGTGTAACAGTGACACAGTGACACAGTGGCAGTGACACAGTGACACAGTGGCACAGTGCCTCAGTGGCAACAGTGACACAGTGACACAGTGGACAGTGACACAGTGACAAGTGACTCAGTGACACAGTGACACAGTGGCACAGTGACACAGTGAAACAGTGAGCACAGTGACACAGTGTGACACAGTGGCCACCCCTGTGACACTGTGACCACAGTTGGCACTGTGGCCACAGTGACACTGTGACAAGTGGCACAGTGACACAGTGACACAGTGTCACAGTGACACAAGTGACACAGTGACACGGTGACACAGTGACCACAGTGGCACAGATGACACAGTGACACAGTGACACAGTGACTCAGTGACACAGTGCACAGTGGACACCGTGACAATCAGTGACACTGTGACCATCAGTGACACGTGACACAGTGACACAGTGGCACAGTGACACAGTGGCACAGTGAACAGTGACACAGCGGCACAGTGACACAGTGGACACTGTGGCTCAGTGACACAGTGACACAGTGACACAGTGGCACCAGTGACACAGTGGCACTGTGACACAGTGACACAGTGGCACAGTGGACACAGTGACACATTGGCACAGTGACACAGTGGACCACAGTGACACAGTGACCAGTGGACACAGTGGCACAGTGACACAGTGACACAGTGACACAGTGACACCAGTGACACAGTGGCCACAGGACACCAGTGGCACAGTTGGACACAGTGGACCCAGTGGCACAGTGACACAGTGACACAGTGGCACAGTGACCAACAGTGACACATTGGCACTGTGACACCAGTGACACAGTGGCACAGTGACACAGTGACACAGTGACACAGTGACACAGTGACACAGTGGCACAGTGACACAGTGACACAGTGGCACAGTGACACAGTGACACAGTGACCACAGTGGCACAGTGGACCACAGAGACACAGTGGCACAGTGACACTGTGAACAAGTGACACAGTGGCACAGTGACACAGTGACAGTCTCAGTCACTCTGGTGTAGTACACACAAACTTTACGCTCTATTAACCAATCTTGAAAGGATGTTTTTTAAGCCTTCTCAAGTTTAGGTGATGGCATTGCTCATGTATTGAACTTTGTGTGCATTAAATTAAATCTAAACTAATTACTGTGAACAGGTATCTCTGATGGGACTTTCACTCCCCAATGTTACAATATAAATGGAACCCCTATGTCATTTTTAAGGACCCCAATGTAATTTAAAGGACCCCAATGTACATATAAAGGACCCCTATGTACATATAAAGGACCCCAAACGATACATAATAAAGGATCCCCGATGTACCTATAAAGGACCAATGTTATACATATAAAGGGAACCCAATGTACATATAAGGACCCTATGTCTTATATAGACCCCAAGTGTACATATTAAAGATCCAAATGTACATATAAATGACCCCAATTGTTATATAAAAGGACCCTAATGTACATATAAACAGACCCCTTTTGTACATATAATAGATACCTAAGCTTAAATAGAAAGATCCCATTGTACATATAAAGGACCCCAATGTACATTATAAAGGACCCCAAGGTACTTTAAAGGACCCCAATTGTACATATAAAGGACCCAATGTACATATTAAGGACCCCAACGTACTTATAAAGGACCCCAATGTACTTAAAGGACCCCTATCTGTACATATATAGGACCCCAATGACATTTAAAGGACCCCATGTACATATTTAAAGACCCCTTTGACTATAAAGATCAAATGTTACATTTAAAGGACCCCATTGTACATAATAAAGGGACCCCTATGTACATATAAAAGACCCCCTATGTACAATAAAAGGATCCAATGTACATATAACAGATCCCAATATATAATATAAGGACCTAAGTACATTTAAAGGACCCCAATGTTCATATAAAAATATCCCAATGTATCATATAAGGACCCCTATGTTTATACCATATAAAGATCCCAATGTACATATAAAGGAGCCCCAATGATACATATATAAAGATCCCAATGTACATATAAAGATCCCAATGTACATTTTAAAGGAACCCACAATGTACATATAAAGGACCCCAATGTACATATAAAAGATCCCAATGTACATATAAAAGATCCCAATGTACATATAAAGGACCCCAATGTACATATAAAAGATCCCAATGTACATATAAAGGACCCCAATGTACATATAAAAGATCCCAATGTACATATAAAGGACCCCAATGTACATATTAAAGATCCCTTGTACATATAAAGAGATCCCAATGTTACATATAAAAGATCTCAATGTTACATATAAAAGACCCATTGTACATATATAATGATCCCAATTGTACATATAAAGAACCCCAATGTACATATAAAGATCTAAATGTACATATAAAAGACCCCAATGTACATATAAAAGATCCCAATGTACATATAAAAGACCCCAATGTACATATAAAAGATCCCAATGTACATATAAAAGACCCCAATGTACATATAAAAGATCCCATTGTTACATTAAAGATCCAATTTCATATAAAAGTCCCCATGTTCATATACATAGAACCCAATGTAATATAAAAGTCCCCAATTGTAATTTAAAATTCCCATGTACATATAAAAGAAAATCCCAATGTACATATAAAAGACCCAATGTACATATAAAAGTTCCCAATGTACATATAAAAGACCCAATGTACATATAAAGATCCCAATGTACCATATAAAGGACTCCCAAATGTAAATATAAAGCACCCCAATGTCAATTTATCAGGACCCAATGTACATATAAAGGACCCCAATGTACATATACAGGACCCCAATGTACATATACAGGACCCCAATGCACATATAAAGGTCCCCAATGTACATATAAAGGAACCCCAATGTACATATAAAGGGGACCCCAATGTACATATACAGGACCCCAATGTACATATACAGGACCCAAATGCACATATAAAGGACCCCAATGGTAACTATAAAGGTCCCCAATGTAATATATAGCGTCCAACGTACATTATAAAGGACCCCAATGGAAATAAGTCAGTTTGTCTGATGTTTTTGGGGTTATTGCAGATTCTGTACATTATACTTGCTTATATATGATAATCTATCTAGTTGTGTGTACCTGGAATTAAATCTTACTGATATCGCTGGACAACATATTAGACAATTCTGATTAATATTATCAATAAGACAGCAGTATGTTAAATATCTGTAATATATCAGATACACAAAGCTGTTGGTAGGTTGTAGTTAAAATGTAATAATATTTCCACAGATTACTAATTGTTGGGTTCGTATATAGTAAATTATGATAATTAGTGAATTAACTTATATTAGGAATGATATTAATAAGGTTAACATTATTATAATGATAACATTAATGTTTTGACCTGTTATTTTTTAATTTTATTGTAGTAGTATAACATTAAATTTAAATGTTACAATTTATTTAATATTGCTTATTTATTTGGTAATGTACTGTTATTAATTTTAAATATCTCTAATATGTCGTTTCTTTTAAACATTAGTATCACTAATAATTGTGTTAACTATTATTTCGTTTAGTCGTACTATTAGTTGCAGCGATAGGAGTAGCCGTACTTTTAGTACAGGCGATAAGGAGTAGCCGTACTATTAGTACAGGATAGGAGTAGCCGTACTATTAGTACAGCGATAGGAGTAGCCGTACTATTAGTACAGCGATAGGAGCAGCTCTGCATGGACGTAATATAACCAACTAGAGACTATATTCTCCACAACCGAAACTCGCACTTCCGCTCGTTGGGCGAGGCTTTTATTTGCCGGTTCATCGGGCCAAAAGTGTAGCAAATTCGACCATGTTTCCGTCAGTATCGATTCTCGACCACAAAAAAAAAAAAATCCTGAAAAATGTCTGCATTGCTACCTCGCTCGACAGTCACTCTAAAACATTATCTGCTTCGTAGACTTCAGTTGTATGCAGTAGGCAGACCTACATTTTTGGGGCCATGAGCTTAAACTGTTATGTGGGCCCCTTCGCAACCGACTCTCATACAGAAGAACCCAAAAATTTTAAGCAAGTGGAACCTAAGTCGCTTCTTAGGTCCCTTCAGGGTTAAGGGCCAAAAGCTTAGCTTCATTAGGTTTAGTACATCTGCCTCCTGGGTTGTATGTAAAAAAAATACACAGTTATGAGAACAATGTGAGACGCTGCTCAACATGTGCAAGTTCTGGGTCTCTTATAGCAAAACGTAGCTACGATTCTATACTTGGAGATCGACCAGAGTGGTCCTTTAACGCCAAGTTCTGAGTTTTTAGCTGACCCACCAGTGTGGTCTTGTTGACAGGTCTGTGTTATAGCTGACCCACCAGTGTGGTCTTATGACCAGGTCTGTGTTGTAGCTGATCACCATGTGTGGTCTTGATGACCAGGCCTTTATTATGAGTTGGACTCCTAAAGTGTTTTCTTGATGGACAGGGACTTGGTTAGGGATCACCAGGGTGGGTCTTGTTGACCAGGTCTGTGTTTTTGCTGACTCTCCAGTGTTGGTCTTGATGTCAGGGCCTGTGTTACAGCTGACTCACCAGTGTGGTCTGTTGACCAGGCCTTTTTATAGCTGACTCACCAGTGTGTGTCTTGTGATCAGGTCTGTGTTATAGCTGACTCCCAGTGTGGTCTGATGACGGCCAGGTCTGTTATAGGTGACTCACCAGTGTGGTCTGATGACAAGGTCTGGGTTTAGGTGACATCACTGTGTGGTCTTGATGAACAGGTCTGTGTTATAGGTGACTCACCAGTGTGGATTATTGGATGACCAGGTTCTGTGTTATAGACTGACTCACAGCTGTGGTCTTGATGACCCAGATCTGTGGTTATTTAGGTGATCACCTCAGTGTGATCATTGATGAACAGGTCTGTGTTTTATTTGGACTCACCAGTGTGGTCTTGATGACAGTCTGTGTTATAGTGCTCCCAGTGTGGTCTTGATGACCAGGTCTGTGTTATAGCTGACCACCATTGTGTGGTCTGTTGACCAGGTCTGTGTTATAGCTGACTCACCAGTGTGGTCTTGATGACCAGGTCTGTGTTATAGCTGACTCACCAGTGTGGTCTTGATGACCAGGTCTGTGTTATAACTGACCTCACCAGGTGGTCTTGTTAACCAGGTCTGTGGTATAGCTGACTCACCTGTGTGGTCCTTGTTGACCTGGTCTGTGTTAATAGCCGCCACCAGGTGGTCTTGATGGTCCAGGTCTGGTGTTATATCTGACCCACCAGTGCTGTGGTCTTGTGACCAGGTCTGTTGATTATATCTGGCCCCCACAGTGTGGTCTTGATGACCAGGTCTGTGTTATAGCCTGACCCTTCAGTGCTGGTCTTGATGACCAGGTCTGTGTTATAGCTGACTCATCAGTGTGGTCTTATTTGACCAGGTTGTGTTATAGCGACCCAATCAGTGTGGTCTTAATACCAGGTCTGTGTTAGAAGCTGACTCACCAGTGTGGTCTTGATTGAAACCAGGTCTGTGTTTAAAGCTGACTCACAGTGTTGTCTTGATGACATGGTCTTGTTATAGCTGAACTCACACAGTGTGGTCTTGTTGACCAGTCGGTAGTTCTAGCCGACCCATCAGTGTGGTCTTGATGACAAGGTCTGTGTTTATAGCTGACTCACAGTGGTCTTGATGACAGGTCGGTTTTATAGCGACTCACCTAGTGTGGGTCTTGTTGAAAGGTCTGTGTTCTAGACTGACTCACCAGTGTGGTCTTGTGACCTGGTCTGTGTTATGACGACTCGCCAGTGTGGTCTTGAGACCTGGTCTGTGGTTATGCTCGACTCACAAGTGTGGTCTTGATGACCGAGTCTGTGTTATAGCTGACTCATACAGTATGGTCTTGATGATCCAGGTCTGTGTTATAGCTGTCTCCCTCCAGTGTGGTCTTGATGGACCAGGTGCTTTGTTATAAGCTGACTCACCTGTGTGTGTCTGATGACCAGAGTCTGTGTTTAGATGACTTCCAGTGTGTCTTCTTGATGACCAGGTCTGTGTTATAGCTGACTCACCAGGTGGTCTTGATGACAGGTCTGTGTTATAGACGGACCCATCAGTGTGGTCTTTTTATGGACCAGGGGGCCTTCTGTGTTATAGCTGAATTCACCAGTGTGGTCTCGTTGACCAGGTCTGTGTTATAGTGACTCACCAGAGAGGTCTTGTGACCAGGTCTGTGTTTTATAGCTGACCCACCCAGTGTGGTCTTGTTGACCAGGTCTGTGTTTGAGGCCGATCCCTATCAGTGTGTCTTGAAGACCAGGTCTGTGTTATAGCTGACCTCACCAGTGTCTGGTTTTGATGGACCCAGTCTGTGTTATACGCTGACTTCACCAGTGTGGTCCTTGATGACCAGGTCTGTGTCTATTGCTGACTCACCAGTGTGCGTCTTGATGACCAAGTCTGTGTTATAGCCGGACCCATCAGTGTGTCTTGAAAGACCAGTCTGTGTTATAGCTGGACTCACCATTGTGGTCTTGATGTCCAGGTCTGGTTATAGGTGACTCACAGTGTGGTCTTGTGACCAGTCTGTGTTATAGATGACCACAGTGATGGTCTTGATGACAGATCTGTGTTAATAGCTGATCACCAGTGTTGGTCTTGATGACCAGGTCTGTGTTATAGCTGACCTACCAGTGTGGTATGGTGACCAGGTCTCTGTTATAGCTGACTTACCACTGTGTCTTGAGGACAGTGTCTGATGTTATAGCTGACTCACCAGTGTGGTCTTGATGACCAGGTCTGTGTTATAGGTGACTCACCAGTGTGGTCTTGATGACCAGGTCTGTGTTATATCTGACTCACCAGCGTGGTCTTGATGACCTGGTCTGTGTTATTAGCTGACTCACCAGTTGTGGTCTTGCATGGCCAGGTCAGTGTTATAGCTGACTCACCAGTGTGGTCTTGATGACCAGGTCTGTGTTATAGCTGACTCACCAGTGTGGTCTTGTTGACCAGGTCTGTGTTTTAGCTGGACCCTACAGTGTGGTCTTGATGACCAGGTCGGTTGTTTTAGTGCGAACCCTCCAGTGTGGTCTTGTTGACAGGCTTGTGTTTATAGCCGACCCACAGTTCGTGTCTTTATGACGAGGTTGTGTTATAGGTGTTCTCACAGTGTGGTCTTGATGACCAGGTTCTGTGTATTCTGAACTCACCAGCGTGTCTGATGACCAGGTCTCGTGTTATAGCTGACTCACCTCAGTGTGGTCTGTTGTTGACCAGGTCTGTGTTATAGCTGACTCACCAGTATGGTCTGTTGACCAGGGTTATGTGTTATAGCCTGACTCACTGTTGTGGTTGTTGACCGGTCTGTGTTATGCTGATCACCAGTGTGGTCTTGATGACCAGGTCTGTGGATATCTGACTCACAAGGTGGTCTAGATGACCAGGTCTGTGTTATTGCTGAATCACCAGTGTGAGTCTTGGATGGCAGGTCTGTTGTTATAGTGACTCACCAGTGTGGTCTTGATGTCTGGTCTGTGTTATAGGCTGTATCACCAGTGTGGTCTTGTTGACCAGGTCTGTGTTATAGCTGTCCCACCAGTGGGGTCTTGATGACCAGGTCTGTGTTATACGCCGACCCACCAGTGTGGGTCTTGATGACATGGGTCTGTGTTATATAGCCGACCCACCCAGTTGGTCTTTATGACCAGGTCTGTGTTATAGGTGACTTTCACCAGGTGTGGTCTTGATGACCTGGTCTGTGTTTATCTGAACACCTGCGTGGTCTTGATGACCAGGTCTGTGTTATAGGCTGATCACCAGTGTGGTCTTGTGGACCCAGGACTGTGTTATAGCTGACTCACCGTGTGGTCTTGTTGACCAGGTTCTGTGTTATAGCTGATCACCATGTGTGGTTTGTTGACCAGGTCTGTGTTATAGCGATCACCAGTGTGGTCTTGTTGACCGGTCTTGTGTTATATAGCTGATCCCACCAGTGTGGTCTTGATGACCAAGGTCTGTGCTATAGCTGACCCACCGTGTGGTCTTGATGACCCCAGGTCTGTGGTTTATTAGCCGGACCTCACCTGTGTGGTCTTGATGACCAGGTCTGTGTTTATAGCTGACCCCACCTGTGTGGTGTTGATGACAGGTCATGTGTTATAGCCGATCCCAACAGTGTGGTATGATGACCAGGTCTGGGTTATAGCTGACCAGCAGTGTGGTTCTGATGACCAGGTCTGTGGATTGCCCAGACCCACCAAGGTTGTGGTCTGATGACCAGTCTGTGTTATAGCTGACTCATGTGTTTTTGGTCTTGGATGACCAGGTTGTGTTTATAGCTGAACTCACCAGTGTGGTCTTGATGACCAGGTCGGTGTTACAGTGACCCACCAGTGTGGTCTTGATGACCAGGTCTGTGTTATAGCCGGACCACCAGTGTGGTCTGATCGACCAGGTCTGTGTTATTGCTGACCCATCGTGTGGTCTTGATGGACCAGGTCTTGTTACAGCTGACCTACCAGTGTGGTCTTGATGACCAGGTCCTGTGTTATAGCTGACTCTCCTGTGTGGTCTTCTTGATGACCAGGTCTGTGTTAAAGCTGACCCATCAGTGTGCGTCTTGACGACCAGGTCTGGGTTATTGCTACCTCAGTGGTGGTCTTGATGACCAGGTCTGTGTTATAGCTGGCCCATCAGTTGGTCTTGCTGACCAGGTCTGTGTTCTAGCTGACCCATCGTGTGGTCTGAATGACCAGCGTCTGTGTTATAACGACCCACCAGTGTGGTCTTGATGACCAGCGTCCTGTGTTATAGCTGAACCCATCAGTGTGGTCTTGATGTCCTGGTCTGTGTTATTGATGACCAGTTCAGTGTGGTCTTGATGAACAGGTCTGTGTTATAGCTAACCCATCAGTGTGGTCTTGATGGACCAGGTCTGTGTTATATGCTGTCCCATCCAGTGTGGTCTTGATGACAGGTTCTTTGTTTTAGCTGACCCTTCAGTGTGCGTCTTGATGACCAGGCTGTGTGTATAACCGTCCCACCAGTGTGGTCTGTTGACCAGTCTGTGTTATATGTGGACCCACCAGTGTGGTCTTGATGACCATGGTCTGTGTTTTAACCCCCTGACCCCACCTCGTGTGGTCTTGATGACCAGGTCTGTGTTAAGCTGACCCATCTGTGTGGTCTTGATGACCAGGTTGTGTTATAACCGACCCAACCGTGTGGTCTTGATGACCAGGTCTGTAGTTATAGCTGACCTCAGTGTGGTCTTGAATGACCGGGTCTGTGTTATACGCTGACCAACAGTGTGGTCTTGCATGAACAGGTCTGCTGTTTATACGACCCATCAGTGTGGTCTTGATGACCCGGTCCTGGAGTTTATAGCTGTCCCACCAGTTGTGGTCTTGATTGGACCAGCTGTCTGGGTTTTAACCGACCCCACCAGTTGTGGTCTTGATGCACAGGGCTGTGTTATAGCTGAACCACCATTGTTGGTCTTGATGACCAGGTCTGGTTATAACCGACCACCAGTGTGGTCTTGATTAACCAGGTCTGTGTTTTAGCTGACCATCAGTGTGGTCTTGGATGTCAAGGTCTGTGTTTATAAGCTGACACACCAGTGTGGTCTTGATGACCAGGTCTGTGTTATAGACGACCCATCAGTGTGTCTTGCATGGACCAGGTCCTGTGTTTAGCTGACCCCACAGTAGGGGTCTTGATGACCAGGTGCTGTGTTATTGTGACCCATCGTGTGGTCTTGATGACCAGGTCTGTGTTAATTAGCTGAACCACTCCAAGTTGTGGTCTTGATGACCAGGTCTCGTGTTATAACCGACCCACCAGTGTGGTCTTGATAGACCAGGGTCTGTGTTATAGCTGATCCCTTCAGTGTGGTCTGATGACCTGGTCTGTGTTTATAGTCACTCAACCAGTGTGTGTTCTTGATGACCAGGTCTGTGTTATAGCCGACCCACCAGTGTGGTCTTGATGACCAGGTCTGTGTTATAGCTGACCCACCAGTGTGGTCTTGATGACCAGGTCTGTGTTATAGCTGACCCATCAGTGTGGTCTTGATGACCAGGTCTGTGTTATAGCTGACCCCCAGTGTGGGCGTGATGACCAGGGTCTGTGTTATAGCCGACCCACCAGTGTGGTCCTTGATGACCAGGTCTGTGTTTTTATAGCTGCTGGACCCATCAGTGTGTCTTTATGACCAGGTCTGTGTTTATAGCCGCCCACCAGTGTGGTCTTGATGACCAGGTCTGTGTTATAGCTGACCCACCAGTGTGGTCTTGATGACCAGGTCTGTGTTATAGCCGACCCATCAGTGTGGTCTTTATGACCAGGGTCCTGTGTTCTAGCAGACCCTCAGTGTGGTCTTGATGACAGGTCTGTGTTTATAGCTGCCCATCTGTGTGGTCTTGATGACCAGGTCTGTGTTATAGCTGACCCATCAGTGTGGTCTTGATGACCAGGTCTGTGTTATAGCTGACCCCTCAGTGTGGTCTTGATGACCAGGTCTGTGTTATAGATGACCCGATCAGTGTGGCTCTTGATGACCTGATGTCTGTGTTATAGCTGACCCATCAGTGTGAGTCTTGGATGACCAGGGTCTGTGTTATAGCTGAGACCCCAACAGTTGGTCTTGATGACCAGGTCTGGGATATAGCTGACCCATAGTGTGGTCTTGATGACCAGGTCTGTGTTATAGCTGACCCACCTAGTGTGGTCTTGATGACCAGTCATGTTTTATAGCTGACCCATTCAGTGTGGTCTTGACTGACCAGGTCTGTGTTATAGCTGACCCATCAGTGTGGTCTTGATGACCTGGTCTGTGTTTATTGCCAGACCCACCAGTGTGGTCTTGATGACCAGGTCTGTGTTATAGTGACCATCAGTGTGGTTGATGACCAGGGTCTGTGTTATAGCTGACCCATCAGTTGTGTCTTGATGACCAGGTCTGTGTTATAGCGACCCACCACAGTGTGGTCTTGATGACCAGGTCTGTGTTATAGGCACGACCCACAGTGTGGTCTTGAATGACCAGGTTCTGTGTTATAGCCGGACCACCAGTATTGGTCTTGATGACCAGGTTTCTTTGTTATAGACCGACCCACCAGTGTGGTCTTGATGACCAGGTCTGTGTTAATAGCAGACACCCAGTGTGGTCTTGATGATCCAGGTTATGTGTTTATTAGGCCGCCCACCAGTGTGGTCTCTGTTGACCAGTCTGTGTTATAGCCGAACCACCAGTTTGTGGTCTTGATGACCAGGTCTGTGTTATAGCCGACCCACAGTGTGGTCTTGATGACCAAGGTTTGTGTTATACACCGAACCACCTGTGTGGTCTTTGTTGACGAGGTCTGTGTTATAGCTGATCCCACCTGTGTGTCTTGATGTCAGGGGTCTGTGTTATAGCTGGCCATCGTGTGGTCTTGATGACCAGTTGTGTTTTTGCTGAACCCTCCAGTGTGGTCTTGATGACCAGGTCTGTGTTATAGCTGACCCCAAACAGTGTTTGGTCTTGATGACCAGGTCTGTGTTATAGCTGACCTCTCAGTGTGGTCTTGATGACCAGTCTGTGTTTTAGCCGACCACCAGTGTCGGGTCTTTGATGACCAGGTCTGTTTGTTATAGCTGGACCCTTCTAGTTGTGGTCTTGATGACCAGGTCTGTGTCTATAGCTGACCCATCAGTGTGGTCTTGATGACCAGGTCCTGTGTTAATAGGCGACCCAACAGTGTGGTCTTGCATGACCAGGTCTGTGTTTATATAGCCGACCCACTGGTGGTCTGATGACCTGGTCTGTGTTATAGCCGACCCACAGTGTGGTCTTGTGACCAGGCCTGTGTTATGAGCCGACCCACCAGTGTGGCTCTGATGACCTAGGTCTGTGTTATAGCCGACCCTCCAGTGTGGTCTTGATGACAGGTCTGGGTTATAGCCGACCCACCAGTGTGGTCTTGATGACCAGGTCTGTGTTATAGCCGACCACCAGTGTGGTTCTTGATGTCCAGTTCTGTGTTATAGCCGACCACCAGTGTGGTCTTGAGACCAGGTCTGTGTTATAACCGACCCACAGTGTGGTATTGATGGACCAGGTCTGTGTTATAACCGACCCCTCCATGGGTGGGTATTGATGACCAGAGTCTGTGTGTTATAACCGACCCACCTGTGTGGTCTTGATGTCAGAGTCTGTGTTTTAACGGACCCACCAGTGTGGTATTGATTGACCGGTCTGTGTTATAACGACCCACAGTGTGGTATTGTTGACCAGGTCTGTGTTATAACCGACCACCAGTGTGGTCTTGATGACCAGTCTGTGTTATAACAGACCACTCAGTGTGGCTTGATGACCAGGTTCTTGTGTTATAACCGACCCACCAGTGTGGTCTTGTTGACCTGGTCTGTGTTATAACGACCACCTTGTGTGGTCTTGATGATCCTAGGTCTGTGTTTTAGACCGACCCACCAGTGTGGTCTTGATGACCAGGTCTGTGTTATAACCGACCCACCAGTGTGGTCTTGATGACCAGGTCTGTGTTATAACCGACCCAACAGTGTGGTCGGGATGACCAAGGTTTTCGTCTTCATCGTGTTTTTTGCTTTCCTGAATAAATAATCATTATTATTTATAATAATAATATACTAATAATAATAATAATAATAATAATATATAATAATATTAATATAATAATAATATTATTAATAATTTAATAATAATAATAATAATAATAATAATAATTATAATATACTAATAATAATTAATAATAATATTGATAATAATAATAATAATAATAATAATAAATAATAATTAACAATAATAATAATGTATTTATTTTGGGTAGCACCGAGGTTGGTTAATAATTCATTGTTTAATAACTGCAATAAGAGGTGATTTTTTACGATGCTGATTTTTTATGATGAAAAATTGTGTGTATGGTATTTTTAGATTAAGTTTGGGTTTGGTTGTTTCCCAACATAATCCAACCAAAGTATCCTAATCAACCTGTTCCCTAATCCCCCTAATAATATATACTAAAGCACCGAGACGGTATAATTGTAAAGTCTAGGGGAAAAACATGCCATGTTTCACTTAATTCTCTGAATCTATATATAATATCTAATAATAAATAATAATAATAATAATAATAATAATAATAATTAATAATAATAAATAAATTTAATAATAATAATAATAATAATAATAATAATAATAATAATAATATCCTTTGTGACCTGTGAATGACCTCGTCGACAGCGGAGAGCACAGGGCTATCCAGAATGGGTCAAGATGTGAAGGTGTTTGGACTGCAGGCAGACATGTGGAAAAACCCTCAAGAAACGACATTTTCATCCGGTTTAACCTCTCGAAAAAGGTGAGTGTTTCTGGTGAGGCCTGGACCATTAGAGAGTGTACAGGTGTGTGGACCATTAGAGAGTGTACAGGTGTGTGGACCATTAGAGAGTGTACAGGTGTGTGGACCATTAGAGAGTGTACAGGTGTGTGGACCATTTGAGAGTGTACAGATTGGGGAGTGGCTAGAACGCCAGTGATGGCAAGTCGGGGGCCATGTGGGTGCAGGGGGAGTGACCCTTCCCTGAGGGAAGTGGATGGGGGAAAAGGGGAAAGGTATTTGAGGGTATTTTACTGAAGGGTAGGGGAAGAAGGTATTTTGAGGGGGGAAATGAAACAAGCTCTCTTGACAAAAAACCTGGACCCTTTTTGGTACAAAGATATGCTGAGAGGAAATCCTAAAGCCATTTTGTCCATCTCGTTTTTAAATTTAAACGAGGGATCTACCCTCCCCACAATTTTGTAAAAGGACACAATAGGTACGAGATATCAAACGAATTATTTTAATTAGGAAAAGTTTTAAAACTCACAAGAGCCCATAAAAGCCCCGGGGAAAAATAAAAGGGCAATCGGGTTCTATCCAAGAAAGAGCAGGAAACATCCAGTTTTATTAGATCAAGGGGCACCTCGCCGGCATCAAGGGGTTTGAGTCATGGCGAGCGGGCCGTCATGTATAAAGCACAATCTCAAGGCAAGGAAATCAGTTGGGTAATTGTTAAGGTTGCGGACAGATCATGAAGCAACCCTTGTAACATAACTAGACAGCCCCACAAAAAAAATCTCTTTCTGTCTGTAAAATATTTGTCAGGCAACCTTCAGTGAGATGTGCCTAAAAAACTACATATCGCCCCAAAAAAACATAAATCATAAATATAATATAAAAAAATAATATATAAAAAATATATATATATTATTAAAAATATATATAAATATATAAATATATATAAAATATATATAGTCTTTCCGAATAGGGGAGAAATCCGATCTTGGCTTAAATAGGGAACGCTCATCTTTCCATAAAGGACAACAAAAATTTGTGGGATGCAGTAAATTTTTGCAAAAAACATTCTAAAACCTAACGAAA
>NC_069430.1:45382355-45384855 GCF_026875155.1 Cherax quadricarinatus
TGAATCCCTTCACTAAATATTAACCTGCTCACACTCCAACAGCTCGTCAGGTCCCAAAAGCCATTCGTCTTCATTCACTCATATCTAACACGCTCACGCACGCTTGCTGGAAGTCCAAGCCCCTCGCCCACAAAATCTCCTTCACTCCCTCCCTCCAACCTTTTCGAGGATGACCCCTACCCCGCCTTCCTTCCCCTACAGGTTTATACGCTCTCCATGTCATTCTACTTTGATCCATTCTCTCTAAATGACCAAACCACCTCAACAACCCCTCTTCAGCCCTCTGACTAATACTCTTGTTAACTCCACACCTTTTCCTAATTTCCACACTCTGAATTTTCTGCATAATATTTATACCACACATTGCCCTTAGACAGGACATCTCCACTGCCTCCAACCGTCTCCTCGTTGCAACATTTACAACCCAAGCTTCACACCCATATAAGAATGTTGGCACCACTATACTTTCATACATTCCCTTCTTTGCCTCCATAGATAACATTTGTTTGCCTCCACGTATACCTCAACGCACCACTCACCTTTTTTCCTTCATCAATTCTATGATTAACCTCATCCTTCATAAATCCATCCGCTGACACGTCAACTCCGAAATATCTGAAAGCATTCACTTCTTCCATACTCCTCCTCTCCAATTTGATATCCAATTTTTCTTTATCTAAATCATTTGATACCCTCATCACCTTTCTCTATGTTCACTGTCGAATTTCTACCTTTACACATTTCCCAAACTCGTCCACTAACCTTTGCAATTTTTCTTTAGAATCTCCCATAAGCACAGTATCATCAGCAAATAGTAACTGAGTCATTCCATATTGTATTTGATTCCCATAATTTAATCCCACCCCTCTCCTGAACACCCCAGCATTTACTTCTTTTACAACCGCATCTATAAATATATTAAACAACCATGGTGACATTACACATCCCTGTCTAAGACCTACTTTTACCGGGAAATAGTCTCCCTCTCTTCTACACACCCTAACCTGAGCCTCACTATCCTCATAAAAACTCTTTACAGCATTTAGTAACTTACCACCTACCTGGAGTTTACCTGGAGAGAGTTCCGGGGGTCAACGCCCCCGCGGCCCGGTCTGTGACCAGGCCTCCTGGTGGATCAGAGCCTGATCAACCAGGCTGTTGCTGCTGGCTGCACGCAAACGAACGTACGAGCCACAGCCCGGCTGATCAGGAACCATTGTACCATATGGTACTATATGGTACCATTGTATTCAACACAATAACCGCACTAATATTTTCATCATTTTGTTTACAATAAACTTGTAAACAAGTTTTGTAAGCAATATAATGATAAACAAATTAGTGCAGTTATTGTGTTGAATACAATGAGTGTACACTTATACAATATACATTATACTGGTCTCACAAGCCACAAATGTTATTAGAAAAAAAATTTAGAAAAGAAAAAAGTATAAAAAACATAAAATAAAAAAATGGGATTTTGCGGAAGTCATTGATGCTGCCGCCACCCGGTCATTTTGGGTCAACTTCCTGCCGCTGTATCTCGGTAAGTACTGATAAAATTTGTTTTTTTTTTGTGTTTTATTACCTTCACAAAAATATTATCTTTAATTCTGTAAGAAAAAAAATTTTTTTTTTTTTCAAAATTTCTTGGACACTGGAGCACCACTTCAGATTTTGGCCTTGGACCCTGAAAGGGTTAATAGATGAACTTATTAAATCTTTTTTCCTGTCTTATGTGTGAAATCTGAGCATGACACTTTTCTACCATGGTTCACTAGTAACAGTGATTCTTTTATTTCTGACACTGGTACATTAACCTGTAGGTGGTCAAGTATGATCTTTAGAGTTGTAGCCACGTTATCATCACAACTGCCAGATCCACCTTCTCATTGGCTGAACCTAGATGATCTGACGATAGGGCTCCATTATCTGACCCTTAGTATCTGGTTTGCTGGTTGGGGAGGTAACCTTTTAATGAGGGTGTGTACATGTGCTGAATAAAGGTTACGTACTCTTTGCATGCCACAACTGGCTTCAAAGGCATAACATTATGAGATGGACCCCAAAAACGTTAAAAGAAAACGTTAAAAGAAAATGTCCCCAAAGTTAATGTAATAAGATCATATAAAAAAAACATTCAGGGAATCTAAACAACCCTCTTATGCAAGAACACTTACTGAAACAATTTTTTTTATTTTCCTGATATTAGTGTGCAAAAATTTAAGAATATAATACTGTTTATAAAATGTAGTGTTGGTGTGACTATTAGAAAAAATTCACATAACAGAAGAACCAACACTCACTGAGACGTAAAATGGTGGTGTATCAGCAATAACTGGGGCAGCAGCGATAGAAACAAGATCCCTGCTTCTCTCTTTTTCTTTCACCTGAGGTTCCTAACAACACTGTGATGGCCTAGTAAAGACCCACATAACACTGACATGTGTGGAGATCCACAATGATATAAATCAACTGCAGAAATCACCCAAAAATACAC
>NC_069430.1:45389855-45404587 GCF_026875155.1 Cherax quadricarinatus
AAGGTTTTCCGGTGGCCCATTTTACACAGGTTTCTCTGGTTAGAAACATGCTGAAAGATCTGTTATCCGGCACGAGAGAAGCGAACATCACTTGGAAGATGTCCGAGCGATGCCGGATTAACAGTAAAACAAACCACGGTACGGGTGGGATTAGAACTCATGGCCTGGAGTTTTACGACTCACTCGCCATGGGTTCTAACCCCACCCGTGCCCTGGTTTGTTTGCAATCGTGTTATTACGATTTCGTGAGTCGGATAACCAGTAAACTGTTGAAGCAATCTGAATGCACTTCACGTTGATAAAAGCTGGCAAAGAAAAGCCATTTGCAGTTGTTCTTTATGCAGTATGCATATTCCATTCGGTACATCTCAAAAAATATTCTATTCTCCCTGCCCTGGCTAGACTTTATCTGGCATACCAGTTGCCATTAATGCCCTGGTTGCCGGGGTAGAGTGCGTTTCCGGCGTCTAGTGGGCCGGCAGTTCATACCTGTAAAATTAATTTTTTTTCTAGCGTATCGGAGAGGCTGCATACACTGAGAGGTGTGTATCTCTCAGTGTATATCCACTGAGAAATTACTTTAATTTCTATTTTAGGTACTAAAGTGTTCTTAACTAGTGGTGAAGAGGTTGTATGCTGCCTTAATGACGTTCATGTAGTCGACAGTCTTCAAAATTCATTAATTAACCAACCTAGTGTTGTATCCATGTCGAGGACGGTTGCAATGTGCGAAGCTTGCCATGTCTGTCTGTCTGTCTGTTTGTCTGTCTGTCTGTCTGTCTGTCTGTCTGTCTGTCTGTCTGTCTGTCTGTCTGTCTCTCTCTCTCTCTCTCTCTCTCTCTCTCTATCTCTTCTCTCTCTCACACATTTTGATAGATTACACTGAAGAATAAAAGCCGCACAATACCGTGACTGAACCAAAATAAAAAACCCCCATGATAACCAGAAATTGGAAAGAAAAATCTGAGCGACTTTTTCGTGCGAACTGGACCGTATTATACACAAGTGGGGAAAATAAGGGGTGTGGTCTTGCAAGGGAGGGTGACTTGTTTCCTTAAATGAAGGACTCGTCACCGGTAAAAGGAACACTCTTGAATAAGCACTGTAAATAAGTACGATCTGAAATGTGTTAACGCAATGAAAATTAATTGCAAAGACAAGTTGTGTATTAATTTATTATTATATTTTTATTATTGATTATTAATTATATATTATTATTATTTTATTATTAATATTATTATTATTCTTATTATTTTATTATTATTATTTTTTATCATTATTATTATTATTATTTTTATTATTATTATTATTATTTTATTATTATTATTATTAGTATTATTATTTAAATTATTATGATTTGTAGTTGTAGGTAGTAGTAGTGTTGTAGTAAACAGACATAGTGATAGTATTGGTTAGAAATAATAAGCTAATAGTATTACTAGTCATAGCAGTAGTAGTAGCAGAAAATATAGTATTTGTAGTATGTGTTATTACTAGTAGTAGTTAATAGTTTTTTAATAACATAGGCTATTACCCGTGTGGGTCAGAGAGCTCCACAGAGCGTGGCCTCTGCGTATTACTGGATTACAGTGCTCACGAACGACACTGTCACTGGGCGTAGTGAGGTGTCACCAGTGAGACGGTGCACATTATCTTCGTTAGAACTTTTCATATTAGTGAACAAAGAACAACACGCCCTTGTATTACCACAAAGCAAATGACTTTAATTTTTGTTTTGTTTACGTTCGGTAATTTCTCTTGTCTGCATAATTTATTGGTTTCTCCAGACACCAGCCGGAAGTTCATCACTTACTATCTTAGTGATGATTGGGTTTGAAGTGAACTATTGAGTTTGGCTTTATGTCGAGATAACTTTGATGAGGATGGGCATAAGTTGATTATGATGAGGTTAGACTTAGATCATGCTAATTTTCGTGAAACTGGGCTTAGATTATGCGAACTATGATAAGGCTGAATTTAGGACGCTAACTGTGACGAGGTTGAACCTATGTCCTGTGATGTGGTGTGCTTGGGTCACGTGGGGGGGGAAAAAGAGACATCGAACTTAGATCACGTTAACTCTCATGTGGTTCAATTAAGGTCACGTGAAGTGTAAACTAGGTTCCACTAAAGTTACGGTTAAGTGTATGAGGTACGCAATTACGGTCAGTTGCTCTTCATGAAGTACAGTAAGGTACGTTACGTGTATCGAAGCTCATATAAAAGTTACGTTAATCGTGGAAAGGAGAGTTTACGATCGAGATCCTCCCATCCCTTTACAAGCTCTCCCCTGACATCAAACAGCTTGTGGTGATATTCGGTGTGATATCTATCAGTCGTTCCGCTGGAGGTTGGAGGATGGAAAGTTGGGCGGGATGGAGAAATAGTGAAATGAAGGGGGGACGGAATGGAATATATAGACAGGTGGTAAACGGAGTAGATACCACGGAGAATGGACGGATGAAAGATGGATGGGCTGCGGGGAGGGAGGAAACGGATGGTTAAACAGAATGAGTAAAAACACACAGTGCTTCGGTGGATGGTTGGTGGTGGTGGATGGTGGTGGTGGTGGTGGTGGTGGTGGTGTGGTGGTGGTGGAGGTGGTCGTTGTTGTTGTGTGGGTGTGTGTGTGTGTGTGTGTGTGTGTGTGTGTGTGTGTGTGTTGGTGTCATGTTGTTATGTCATAGATAGACATTTACTTGACGTTATATGTGCAATTATGTTACTATGGATATTTTTTTGTTTTACTGTATGGCTATTATGCGTGTTCTGTGGTTGTGTTACATGTGTTCTGGTTGTAATTGCGTTTTCTGTGGTAGTGTTACATGTGTTATGGTGTTATTGCGTGTTCTGTGGTTGTGTTACACTGTGTTCTCGGTGTTATTGCGTGTTCTGTGGTGTGTGTGTTTACATGTGTTCTGGTTATATTGCGTGTTCTGTGGTGGTGTTACATGTGTTCTGTGTTATGCGTGTTCTGTTGTGTGTTATCATGGTGTTTGGTGTTATTGCGTGATCTGTGGTGTTGTTACATGTGTTCTGGTTTATTGCGTGTCTGTGGTGTGTTAACACTGTGTTCTGGTGTTATTGCGTGTTCTGTGGTTTGTGTTACATGTGTTCATTTTGTTATTGCGTGTTCTGTGGTGTGTTAATGTGTTCTGGTGTTATTGCGTGGTTGTGGTGTGTGTCTACATGTGTTCTGGTCGTTATTGCGTGTTCTGTGGTGTGTTACTTGTGTTCTGTGTTACTTGCGTGTCTGTGGTGTGTACATGTGTTTTCGGTGTTATTGCGTGTTCTTGTGGTCGTGTTACAGTGTTCTTTTGTTATGCGTGTTCTGTGGTGTGTTACATGTGTTCTGGTGTTATTGCGTGTCTGTGGTGTGTTTACATGTGTTTGGTGTTTTTGCCGTGTTTCTGTGGTGTGTTACATGTGTTCTGGTGTTATTGCGTGTTCTGTGGTGTGTTACATGTGTTCTGGTGTTATTGCGTGTTCTGTGGTGTGTTACATGTGTTCTGGTGTTATTGCGTGTTCTGTGGTGTGTTACATGTGTTCTGGTGTTATTGCGTGTTCTGTAGTGTGTTATTGTTTTCTGATTGCTATTGCGTGTTCTGTGGTGTGTTACATGTGTCTCTGGTGTTATTGCGTGTTTTTTTTTTCTGAGGTGTGTTGCATGTTTTCTGTTGCGATTGCGTGTTCTGTGGTGTGTAACATAGTGTTCTGGTGTTATTGCGTGTTCTGTGGTGTGTTACATGTTTTCTGGGTGTTATTGCGGATTCTGTGGTGCTAAAGTGTGTTTTCTGGGATGGTATTGTGTTCTTGTGATATGTTTGTGTTGTCTGAAGTTACTGTGTTTAAGGAGATTATGTATGTTCTATGGTGCAAGTGTGTTTATTTGTATACTTGAGTGTCTTGGTGCTTGATGCGTTGTTCTTCTGTGCATGCTGCGTGTTCTTTAGTCTTATTGCGCGCGTTCTTAATGTTATTACGTGGTCCTTGATTGCTATTGCATGTTCTCTGGTGCTCTGTGTTCTGCCTGGTATGGTGTTGCCGGTATTTTCCAGGAGATGTATACCTCCTGTGGTATGTTTTATTTGTTATCTAAAACTTTTTTATTTTTGTAATAATTTATTTTCAGAGAGTATTGTAGAGGGTCGACTCGTGTCTATAGCTGGTCCACCATAGGTCTATATATTACGAAAATAACAAAATACAAAATACGTGACTTGGACAATACAGATAACCCTCATATAGGGACAGAGAGAAGCCTACCGACAACGTTCGGTCCGACTTGACCGCATTTAAAAGTACACTGAACTTTCTAAATGGTCCAAGAGTCAGGACTGAAACGTTGTGTAAATGCTCTCTCCTTGTGTTGGGGTTGTTATTTGTGAAATTATTGCGTAGTATTGTTATAGTGCGTCATGTGGATCCATATTATGTTTTATGTTGCATTTTGGGGATTGTGTTAATGTTATGTGACAATCTGCGTTGCTATGGGTTATACATCATCCGTAATGTCACGTATCATTGTTGTGATTGGACACAGCAGGGAGAAATGTAAGATGGTTAAAATGATTGGGTGGGTTTCAAAGTTCATTTTATGGTTTAGAAAGACACGTGTGTAAACAGTAGAAAAGGTTCCCGTTCTGGTACCTTGATCACTTCTAACGTACAAAGGTCAAACAGGTAAAGGTAGGCTCGCCAAACATCCTGGCCCGGGTCTTCTCAATGTGGTGACCAGGCAAAGGTCGAAAATAACTAATGTGGCATTTTATTGTGGCAACGTTTCGTTCTCCAGGAGCTTTGGCAAGCCGTTACAAATAATACATGGACACGGAGGGTATATATAAGCTTAGAGTGAGGTGTTATCTAGTGGCTTTAGGTGTAATACCATCTGGTTAGGGTACATACACTAGTACAATACTCATTATAGCCTATATATACCTCTGTGTCATGTATGTTTGTAACCAGCTTGATAAAGTCCTGTGGGAGCGAACCGTTGCCATAATAAAATATCACAATAGTTGCCATTGTGTCTTTTAACCAAAACCATATTGTCGGTAATTCTACCCTACACTTAATACATCAGTTTTATAGCCTGGAAGTGAGGTGCGAGGACATGTAATGCATGACGATAAGTCCAATGAGTTGTTTTTTATGGATGGTGTTCAGGCAGCCATGAGATAGTCTGAGTTGAGTTTCGTCAGTAGGTATCTATATGACGTATTTCCAAAGCCTTTGTAGTTTACAGATGCAATGTTGCACTGTGTCGTCGTCGACGAGTAGCGAGATTTCTAGGTACCCCTTCGACGACTAAGGCGAGTGAAGTGAGTGCCTTGTGATGCCCACACCATAGAACATAATACTCGAAAGTGACAGTATTAAAAAAAAAGACACTGTCATATATGATACTCAAGCAGACTGAGGCAAATCAGCCTCGCAACACAGCACTTCACGACACCTCACAGTCTACCTGAGACCATCTCAAGAAAGACCTCACTTGCTTCTTCGTCAGTCACTACTTAACACTTTTCACGCTTCACTTCTTAGCTATTATATGTTATATTTCGACCTTTATATGTTTAAGAATGATCAAGGATCCAGGACCAAAACGTTTTCCTATATATGGTCTTTTTTTTCTAATATGTGTTTGTTCTGGTGTTCATATGAACCACTATGTCGACGCTAATAACAAATGTAGATTGTGTATTTGGAAGTTATTTTAGAGACTATCGACAAAGCGAGAGTCGTTAAGTCAAGTAAACATGTTTCCACTGTCATGATTTTTTATCCCTAACACGGTGATTAATAGTAAACTCAGCTTGTTTAGAGCTAGGTATGTATATGTAATAAGCAAGGCTTATAGACTTATAACATTGTGTATACAGTGAGGATGTTCCTGCCGGCCCGGGAGATGTATACCGTCTAGATATGATGATGCGCCTGCGGCGGGGTGATGTACCTCTGAGGACTGATGTGTGCCTGTGGCGTGGGTGATGCACCTTTGATTTACTGATGATGTGCCCTGTGCGTGGGGATGTACTTTATCGATACTGATGATGTTGCCTGTGGAGGGGGTGATTGTACCTTCTGAGACTGAGACTGTTGGCCTTGTGCGTGGGTGGTGGACCTTCTGTACTGATGATGTGATGTGGCCGTGGGTGTGTACTTCTGTTACTGATGATGTTCTGCGGACAGAGAGTGATGTACCTTCTGATACTGATGATGTGCCTGTTGGCGTGGGTGATTGTGCCTTCTGATATTGATGATGTGCCTTGTGGAGTGGGTGATGTGCCTTCGTGGATACTGATTGCATGTGCCTGTGGCGTGGGTGATGTACCTTCTGATGATACTGTGATGTGCCTGTGGGCGTGGGGTGTGATGTACCTTTGATTACTGATGATGTGGCCTGTGGCGTGGGTGGTGTACCTTCTGATACTGATGATGTGCCTGTGGCGTGGGTGATGTACCTTCTGATACTGATGATGTGCCTGTGGCGTGGGTGATGTACCTTCTGATACTGATGATGTGCCTGTGGCGTGGGTGATGTACCTTCTGATACTGATGATGTTCCTGCGGCCAGGGTGATGTACCTTCTGATGTTGATGATGTTCCTGCGGCCCGGTTGATGTACCTTCTGATACTGATGATGCGCCTGCGGGCAGGGTGATGTACCTTCATCGATGGCTGATGCTGTGCCGGCGGCCCCGGTTGATTCTTACCTTCTGATTACTGATGATGCGCCTGTGGCGTGGGTGATGGCCCTTGTGATACTGATGATGTGCCTGCAGGCCGGGTGATTGTACTTCTGTCATCTGGTGATGTGACTGCGCCCAGGGCAATGTACCTTCTGGATATGATGATGTAGCCTGCGGCGTGGGTGATGTGCCTTCTGATACTGATGATGTGCCTGCGGCCCGGGTGATGTACCTTCTGATACTGATGATGTGCCTGTGGCGTGGGTGATGTGCCTTCTGATACTGATGATGTGCCTGTGGCGTGGGTGATGTACCTTCTGATACTGATGATGTGCCTGTGGCGTGGGTGATGTACCTTCTGATACTGATGATGTGCCTGTGGCGTGGGTGATGTATCTTCTGATACTGATGATGTTCCTGCGGCCAGGGTGATGTACCTTCTGATGCTGATGATGTTCCTGCGGCCAGGGTGATGTACTTTCTGATACTGATGATGTGCCTGCGGCCCGGTTGATGTACCTTCTGATACTGATGATGCGCCTGCGGCGTGGGTGATGTACCTTCTGATACTGATGATGTGCCGGCGGCCCGGGTGATGTCCCTTGTGATACTGATGATATATGTGCCTGCGGCCCGGGTGTGATGTACCTTTGATAACTGAGGTTGTGCCTGCGGCCCGGGCAATGACCTTCTGATACTGATGAGGTGCCTGCCGGCCCCCCGGGATGTACCTTCTGATACTTGGTGATGTGTCTGTCGTGGCACTGGTACATGTACATTCCTGTTACTGATGATGTGACTGCGGCCCGGTGATGTACCTGCTGATACTGATGATGTGCCTGCGGCCGGGTTGATGTACCTTCTGAAACTGGTTAAATTGTGCCTGCTGCCGGGTGATGGTATCTTTGCATATGATGATGTAGTCTGCGGCGCGCGGTGAAGTTACCTTCTGATACTGATGATGTGACTGTGGCGTGGGTGATGACATTCCGATACTGTTGAAACGTGCCTTGCGGCTGGGTGATTACTTTTGATATGAT
Source organism: Cherax quadricarinatus (assembly GCF_026875155.1). NCBI lineage: Eukaryota > Metazoa > Arthropoda > Malacostraca > Decapoda > Parastacidae > Cherax > Cherax quadricarinatus. The sequence continues at coordinate 45,397,591 of NC_069430.1, forward strand.
GATGTGCCTGCGGCGAGGGTGTTGTACCTTCTGATACTGAGATGTGCCTGCGGCTGGGTGAATTTTCCTTCTGATACTGATGATGTGCCTGTGGCCCGAGGTGATGTACTTCTGATTACTGATGATTGTTCCTGCGGCCTGGGTGATGTACCTTTTTGATTTGATGATGTGCCTGCGGCCCCGGGTTAATGTGCTTTCAGATAGTGATGACGTGGCTGCGGCCAGTGTATTGTACCTTCTGATACTGATGATGTGCCTGCGGCCCGGGTGATGTGTCTTCTGATGCTTATGATGTGCCTGCGGTCCGAGTAATGTTCCTTCTGATACTGATGATGTGCCTGCGGCCCCGGTGATGTACCTTCTGTTACTGATGAGTGCCTGCGGCCCGGGTGATGTGTTCTTATGATGCTTATGAATGTGACATGCGGTCGAGTAATGTCCTTCTGATACTGATGATGTGCCTGGGCCGGTGATGTACCTTCTGATACTGTGAGGTACTTGCGGCCCGGGGTGGTGTTGTTTTTTACCATTCTGAACTGATGGTGTGTACTTGACGGCCCGGGTGATGTGCTTCTGATACTGACCACCCCACCCCGATGATGTACCTGCGGCCTGGGTGATGTACTTTCTGATACTGATGATGTACTTGCGGCCTGGGTGATGTACCTTCTGATACTGATGATGTACTTGCGGCCCGGGTGATGTACCTTCTGATACTGATGATGTATCTTGCGGCTGGGTGTTGTACCTCTGATACTGATGATTTACTTGCGCGCCGGGTGATGTACCTTCTGATACTGATGATGTACTTGCGGCCCGGGTGATGTACCTTCTGATACTGAGCACTGGAGGAGTTTTGACTTTAATCTTTCAAGCCTTTGAATTCTGAAGAAAAGCGAGACAGAATACTTGCTTGTGAGATCACTCGCCTGAGGAGCGGCTGTGAGTTCCAGAAGGTTCAGTTTCCTCCTCAGAACTTACACGAAAATTTGCAGGAAAATAATACAAAGGTTAAGCTTGATACAAGAATTCTAAGCACAATGGTTTTCAAATAACTTTGTAGACCCGATGTTGCTAGTGATTGGTTAACTCGGCTTAAAAGCCTATCAATACAGGAGGGTGAGTGAGGCTGCGTCCCAGCAGACAATGGGTCACCACCACCACTGCAATCTACATACATTTTCAATTTTGTATTTTTTTTGGTTTACCTGAAATCTCCGTCTCCAGCCACCAAGTCAGTTAATATAATTATGCAAATTCTTACATAAGCTGGGTAAATAAAGCGGTTATTTTACATACAATTTAGCGAGGTTAAGTGAGGTTACAATGTGATGAAAAATACAAAAAATTACCAAAAATTGCATAATGTATTTAACTGTTTTACCAGGAGGAAACAGATCATTTGACTGTTACATTACTGTTGTTTTAGTTTATGTATTGCGTGGGTAGTCTTGTAGAGGTTCACAATACCGTCACATTATGTATTGCTTTGGGTAGTCTTTGGGGGTTTGTCCCCTGGAGGAGTTGGGGTTCAAACCCCACGAGGGGGGCCCGTTTTGTAGAGCACAACGTCCTTAGGTTTCAGTGTCCAGGTTCCACCCCACAATTTTTCGTTACTTAACCACAGTACCCATTTTATTGGGGACTTGAAGGTTAAGAAAACCGTCAATTTTACTCTGGTTTTTGGGATCCAAACCGCCCACTAGTTCGGGTAGCGAGAGGTTAACATACCGCACAAGACCCCTTTCTTGTAGAGGTTCACAATACCGTCACATTATGCATTGGGTGGGTAGTTTTGTAGAGGTTCACAATACCGTCACATTATGTATTGCGTGGGTAGTCTTGTAGAGGTTCACAATACCGTCACTTATGTTTTTGCGTGGGTAGTTTGTAGGGTTCACAATCCGTCACTTTATGTTTGCGTGGGTAGTTTGTAGAGGTTCACATTCCGGTCACATTATGTATGCGTGGGTAGTCTTGTAGAGGTTCACAATACCGTCACATTATATATTGCCTGGGTAGTCTTGTAGAGGTTCACAATACGGTCACATTATGTTTGCGTGGGTAGTTTTCTAGAGGTCACATACGTCACATTAGTATTGCGTGGGTAGTTTTGTAGAGGTTCAAAATTTTACCGTCACATTATGTATTGCGTGTTGTTTTGTAGAGGTTCACAATACCGTCACATTATGTATTGCGTGGGTAGTGTTGTAGGTTCAAAATTTACCGTACTTTATGTATTGCGTGGTAGTCTTGAGAGGTTCACAATCCCGTCACATTATGTATTGCGTGGGTAGTTTTGTAGAGGTTCACGATACCCGTCACATTTTGTATTGCGTGGGTAGTTCTGTAGTTTTTTCACAATACCGTCACATTTGTATTGCGTGGGTAGTTTTGTAGAGGTTCAAAATTCCGTCACTTTATGTATTGCGTTGGGTAGTTTTTAGAGGTTCACAATACGTCACATATGTATTGCGTGGGTAGTCTTGTAGAGGTTAAATACCGTACTTTTATGTATTGGTGGGTATTTCTTGTAGAGGTTCACGATACCGTCACATTACGTATTGCGTGGGTAGTTTTGTAGAGGTTCACAATACCGTCACATTATGTATTGCGTGGGTAGTCTTGTAGAGGTTCACAATACCGTCACATTATGTATTGCGTGGGTAGTCTTGTAGAGGTTCACATACGTCAACATTTGTATTGCGGGGGTTTGTTTGTAGAGGTTCACAATACCGTCACATTATGATTGCGGGGTTAGTTTTGTAGAGGTTCACAATACCGTCACATTATGTATTGCGTGGGTAGTCTTGTAGAGGTTCACAATACCGTCACATTATGTATTGCGTGGGTAGTTTTGTAGAGGTTCACAATACCGTCACATTATGTATTGCGTGGGTAGTCTTGAGAGGTTCCAATACCGTCAAATTATTATTGCGTGGGTATTTCTTGTAGGGGTTTTCCAATACCGTCAATTATGTATTGCGGGGTAGTTTTGTAGGGTTCAAAATACGTACTTTTATGTATTGCGTGGGTAGTTTGTAGAGGTTCACAATACCTTTCACATTATGTATTGGTGGGTAGTTTGTAGAGGTTCACAATACCGTCACATTATGTATTGCGTGGTAGTTTGTAGAGGTTCACAATACCGTCACATTATGTATTGCGTGGGTAGTTTTGTAGAGGTTCACAATACCGTCACATTATGTATTGCGTGGGTAGTTTTGTAGAGGTTCACAATACCGTCACATTATGTATTGCGTGGGTAGTTTTGTAGAGGTTCACAATACCGTCACATTATGTATTGCGTGGGTAGTTTTGTAGAGGTTCAACATACCGTCACATTATGTATTGGTGGGTTTAGTTTGAGAGGTTCACAATACCGTCACATTATGTATTGCGTGGGTAGTCTTGTAGAGGTTCACAATACCGTCACATTATGTATTGCGTGGGTAGTTTTGTAGAGGTTCACAATCGGTCAAAATTATGAAATTGGGGTGGTAGTCTTGAGAGGGTTCACAATACCCTCAATTTATGTTTTTGCGTGGGTAGTTTGAGGGTTCACAATCCGTCACATTATGTATTCGTGGGTAGTCTTGTAGAGGTTCAAAATTTACCGTCACATTATTTTATTGCGTGGGTAGTCTTGTAGAGGTTCACATTACCGTCACTTATGTATTGCGTGGGTAGTTTTGCAGAGGTTCGCAAAACCGTACAATTATGTATTGCGTGGGTAGTCTTGTAGAGGTTCACATACCGTCACATTAGGGTTTTGGGGTGGGTGTCTTGAGAGGTTCACAATACCGTCACATTATGTATTGCGTGGGTAGTTTTGTAGAGGTTCACAATACCGTCACATTATGTATTGCGTGGGTAGTCTTGTAGAGGTTCACAATACCGTCACATTATGTATTGCGTGGGTAGTTTTGTAGAGGTTCAAATTTCCGTCACATTATGTTTTGCGTGGGTAGTTTTGAGAGGTTCACAATACCGTCAAAATTATGTATTGCGTGGGTAGTCTTGTAGAGGTTCACGATACCGTCACATTATGTATTGCGTGGGTAGTCTTGTAGAGGTTCACAATACCGTCACATTATGTATTGCGTGGGTAGTCTTGTAGAGGTTCACAATACCGTCACATTATATATTGCGTGGGTAGTCTTGTAGAGGTTCACAATACCGTCACATTATGTATTGCGTGGGTAGTCTTGCAGAGGTTCACAATACCGTCACATTATGTATTGCGTGGGTAGTCTTGTAGAGGTTCACAATACCGTCACATTATGTATTGCGTGGGTAGTCTTGTAGAGGTTCACAATACCGTCACATTATGTATTGCGTGGGTAGTTTTTTAGAGGTTCCCCAATACCGTCACATTATGTATTTGCTTGGGTAGTTTGTAGAGGTTCACAATACCGTCACTTTTATGTATTGCGTGGGTAGTTTGAGAGGTTACAATACCGTACATTATGTATTGCGTGGGTATTTCTTAAGGGGTTTCACAATACCGTCACATTATGTATTGCGTGGGTAGTCTTGTAGAGGTTCACAATACCGTCACATTATGTATTGCGTGGGTAGTCTTGTAGAGGTTCACAATACCGTCACATTATGTATTGCGTGGGTAGTCTTGTAGAGGTTCCCAATCCCGTCACATTATATATTGCGTGTGTAGTTTGTAGAGGTTCAAAATACGTACATTATGTGTTGCGGGGTGGGTAGTCTTGCAGAGGTTCCACAATCCCGTCAATTATTGTTTTGCGTGGGTAGTCTTGCAGAGGTTCACAAATACCTAAATTATGTATTGCGTTGGGTGTCTTGTAGGGTTACAATCCGCCCACTTATGTATTGCGTGGGTAGTCTTGTGAGGTTTCAATACCCGTACATATTATTGGCGTGGGTAGTCTTGTAGAGGTTCCAATACCGTACATTAAATATTGCGTGGGTAGTTTGTAGAGGTTCAAATACCGTCACATTATGTATTGCGTGGGTAGTTTGTAGAGTTCACAATCCGTCACATTATTTGCTGGGAGTTTGAGAGGTTCCACATCCGTCACATATGTATTGGTGGTAGTCTTGTAGGGTTCACAATACCGTCACATTTAGTATTGCGTGGGTAGTATTGTAGGGTTCCCACAATACCGTCACAAAAATTGTTTTTGGTGGGGAGTCTTGTAGGTTCACAATACCGTCCACATTATTATTGGTGGGTAGTCTTGTAGAGTTCACAAATACCGTCACATTATGTATTGCGTGGGTAGTTTGTAGTGGTTCCCCAATACCGCACATTTATGTATGCTTTGGGTAGTCTTTTAAGGTTCACAATACCGTCACATATGTATTGCGTGGGTGTTTGTAGAGGTTACAATACCGTACACTTATGAAATTGGTGGGTATTTCTGTAGAGTTCCACAATACCGTCACATTATGTATTGAGGGGGTAGTTTTTTTAGAGGTTCCACAATACCGGTCACATTAAATGAAGTGGATAAACACCAATAACAAAATATTTCTTAAAACTGTTTTAAAACTACCAAGTAGAATCCATATAATTAATTAAATTAGAGAGGATGAATTAGGAATATAAGAATCTAAAAAGGCTGAGATGATGTAGTCTGACCACATCCAGCCAAAAACTTAAATTAAGGCTGGAGATGTATGTAGTCTGACCACATCCCAGCCACAACTCTAAATAAGGCTGGGATGTATGTAGTCTGACCACATCCCAGCCACAACTCTAAATAAGGCTGGGATGTATGTAGTCTGACCACATCCCAGCCACAACTCTAAATAAGGCTGGGATGTATGTAGTCTGACCACATCCCAGCCACAACTCTAAATAAGGCTGGGATGTATGTAGTCTGACCACATCCCAGCCACAACTCTAAATAAGGTGGGATTATGTAGTCTGACCACATCCCAGCCAAAACTCTAAATAAGGCGGGGAAATATGTAGTCTGCCCCACATCCCAGCCACAACTCTAAATAAGTGGATGTATGTAGTCTGACCACATCCCAGCCACAACTCTAAATAAGGCTGGGTTTGTATGTAGTCTGCCCACATCCAGCCACAACTCAAAATTTAAGGCTGGGATTTTGTAGTCTGACCACATCCCAGCCACAACTCTAAATAAGGCTGGGATATGTAGGTCTGACCACTTTCCCCCCACAACTCTAAATAAGGCTGGGATGTATGTAGTCTGACCACACCCCAGCCACAACTTTTAAATAAGGCTGGGATTATGTAGTTGCCCACATCCCAGCCACAACTCTAAATAAGGCTGGATGTTTGTAGTCTGACCACACCCCCAGCCACAACTCTAAAAAAGGCTGGGATGTATGTAGTCTGACCCATCCCAGCCACAAACTCTAAAAAAGGGCCCTGGGATGTATGTAGTCTGCCCACATCCCAGCCACAACTCTAAATAAGGGGGGATTATGTAGTCTGACCACATCCCAGCCCAATTTCTAAATAAGGCTGGGATTATGTAGTCTGGCCAATCCCAGCCACAACTCTAAATAAGGCTGGGATTATGTAGCTGACCACATCCCGGCACAACTCTAAATAAGGGCCCGGGATATATGTAGTCTGGACCACATCCCCAGCCACAACTCTAAATAAGGCTGGGTGTATGTAGTCTGACCACATCCCAGCCAAACTCTAAATAAGGGCTGGGATGTATGTAGTTGACCACATCCCGCCACAACTTAAATAAGGCTGGGATTTTATGTAGTCTGACCACATCCCAGCCACAACTCTAAATAAGGCTGGGATGTATGTAGTCTGACCACATCCCAGCCACAACTCTAAATAAGGCTGGGATGTATGTAGTCTGACCACATCCCAGCCACAACTTTCAACAAGGCTAAGTAAAAAGGAGTATTGAATGCTGCCATAAAGAGAACATCGAAAACTAAAACACTTTAAATAAAACATACACAGCTAAAAAATTTTTAAATTTTAAAGGCGACCTTTTTACCAAATAAAAAAGGGAAA
>NC_069430.1:45405087-45437587 GCF_026875155.1 Cherax quadricarinatus
AAGCATTTTAGGCCGTGTTCCCCTGTTTCCATTGTGGTCTTCGGCCTCCCCAGGATGTCAATCAAAAACAGTTCTTAGGTTCTAATCTGGTATGCCTTTCCTAATAGTCGATTGGTCCTATGATTTCATCTAATATAATTCATCTTCGTGCTATCAATATTAAGTCCATATCCTCTAATATTTATAGACCAGGGTATCCGCACAATGTTGCTGTGTATGAAATCGTTAAAGAAAAGTAATATTCATTTTTTTATCCATTCTGAAACATAATCTAGACCTGGCGGACAGACCTTCGTGTACTGACCTGTAATGTTGTGACTGCACCAAGGAAGTCGACTTCCCTGAGTACACGGAGTCTGGAGGAAGAGAAATAGTCATATAGTTCCCGCTGAGAAACAAGTGAATAATGTAAACAGAGTTATGTCAGCTGGAACTTAGGTGAGGTAGGTGACACTGTCATAACTGTACCCTTGCACCACGATGGTACGTAATTAAAATGATGATAAACGCCTACATTATTTATGTACCATGAGGATACAGGTATGGAAATGCTACCTGGGTAATTCACAATCAGGCCAAAGTGACTATACATTTTTTCTACCTTCACTAACGTGTAAAATCCTATATTTTAGTAAAATATTGCTTTGTCACTATATACCGAAGCTTTAGGAGAGAAAGATGATAGAATCTTACCCATTTTTATATCATTGAATTCTACGGGAAGAGGCTCACCAGCTTTGTCCAAGTACAACCTCTCTTTCAACATTCTTACTTGACCATCTTGAACGTTGGGAAATTCCAGGACAGGTCTCCATATCATGTCTATTTCTTGCTGTGTGAGTCTGTTCCACTCCATCGTATCCTTCAGGTTGAGATACTTAAGCCGCGTGTCCTTCCACAAGAGCATCACGATCAGTTCGATGCTAACAATTCTCCTGACATCGTTAATATCCGTGAACGGAGAACTTGGACTAAGGAGGAAAGCTGGAGAGGTTTGCCTGTATGCAGTGAGTCTGGGGGTCTCTCAAAGCGATAATTTCTCCGGTTTCAATTACAAGATGACAATCATTCTCGTCAAAAAAACACGGGCGTCGTCGCAGATTTTCCCAGCGTTTTTTTCTTTGGAAACGCAGCCCCTCCATTGCCACGGGAAAAAACCTGTGCTGTGACAAGCGAGGGGTTGAGCTCAAATTTTTTTTTAAAAGGTGCGGGGGAAATCACAGACGGGAAATTCTTGACAACCCAAATTTTTTTTTTTCGGCCAATGGGAAAGTCGCTGACCAAATTCTAGATAAAGTGGCTAATGTCGTTTAAATTTTTTTGTGTCGAACGAACCCAAAAAAAAGGGCCCCGGGGGGTTCAGTCATGTAAATCAAAAAACCCCTAAACCCAAAAAATAGGGAACCCTGTTGATGTATCCTGGGAAAATTTCGAAAGAACCCTGGGCCTCCGCCCCTGAAGCACATCCCCTAAATAACCCGGGGGTTTTCTGTCTCTTAGTACATGAAACAGGAAGGATGCCAAGCCCCACACCCCTCGTCGCCCACAGGCCAGAGAATACGGGACAATAACACAGTTCTGAAATTCTCTGCCCCATCGGGGGCTCCCCTTTTTCCCAGGCAAAGCCCATTTTTAAAATTGTTTTGCCCCAGAGTTCCCCTCCAACACCTTCTTGCTCTCGTCTGTCCCCCCAATCCACATGTTTAAGTGTTTTTTCCCGGGAGTCCAGAAACGGGCAGGGAGCTGTTGTAAAAAACCCTACTTTTGGGCCGCTGTGGGGGGCGAATTTAAACCTTTAGCCGATTCGGTAGCACGCTTTTTTCCCTTCATAAATTTTTTAACATCTTTGGGATATAAAGAATTACTCCCCCGGTAAACATAGTTTATCAAGTGGCAAAAAATTTCCCAGAGTCGTTCCCACTTTTTCCCATAATTTTCAACATCTGACGAGAAGACATTCCCCTCGCCAATATTCTACATGGCGATTCCAGGATATTTTGGGTCGCTGTTTTTCCTGTTCCAATGTTGACCTATTATGTGTCCGCGGAAGATTTTGCGTCTTGTCAAAGCCCCGCCAACAGATTTTGGCCCCCAAAAGCCGAGACACAGCGTGCTTTTTAAGGGGCAGCGGGATTTTTTGGTTCGACAGTGGTGCTCCCGGCCCCGCTTTTTTTAAACCGGGGATGAAAAAACTGTAGTTACCCTGAGAGAAGAATTTACAGGGGTGCTCCCGCGATGAAGGACAGGCTGTGTATAGGTTTTCCATGCCAGGCTGAAACCCAAAGTCGGGGAACATAAAACGCCCGCTTAGAACCTTTTTAAAAGCACTGAAGAACCCAAAGGCCCATTAGACCAACCGGGAAAATTTTAAAAACTATTTTTTTAAAATTGTTAGCTATTGTTGTTTGATAAAATATATATATAAATATATATATAAAAAAAATATATAAATATAAATATATATATAATATTATATATATATAAAATAATATATATATATATTTTATAAAATATTTATATATATATATAAAATAATTTTAAAATATAAATATAAAAATATATAATATATAATAATATAATATATATTTATATATATATATATAAAATAATATATATATATATTATATATATAAATATATTTTATAATATAGCAATAAGATCACAGTAAACCGGGGATTTCAGAATATGCAAAAAAACCACGTAAAAATAAAAGAAGTTCCCCAAACGATTTCGTAACCCACTCACATTATTTAAGGAACATAATTGGGGTAGTCCGAAAACGCTTGGGAAAATTTTCCCAATTTTTTCACATGGTTTTTTTTGCATATTATAATATTTTAAAAATTTTAATTAAATAAATATATATATAAAATTTTATATATATTATTTTAAAAAGAATAAGAAGAAGAAAATTTCAAAGTGGGGAAATCTGAATGTGCCTGGATTTGTGAAAAGATAAAAAAAGAGATATTTTTGGGTGTTTAAAAAATGAGAAGAACTGGGTGTCCTGGCTTTAAGTGAAACAAAGCTGAAGGGGGTGGGAGGGGTTTCATGGAGAGGAAAATGGGGTTTTGGGCCCGGGGTTTTTAAATAGAGTTAAGCTAAAGAAGGGAGAACCAAAAATGTTTTAAGGTAAGCTATGGCAGGGGAAAAAAGGGACAAAAAATGTATTTAAATTTAAGATTATGTGGAGTAAAAAAAAAATTGGATGTAAAATGGGTTTAATAAACGTGTAACACCTGGAAAGAGAGAAGTGTAGGGAAGAGAGAGATTTTGGGAAATTTGATGAATGCGGGGGAGTTTTGAATCAAGTTGAAGTAATGGGGGTTTGGGGTTTTTAAAATCTAAGGGGGTAAAAATTTTTATGGAAGGAGTAGAGGTAAATTTGGGGTGCCGGGGGAAATGAAATGGGACCTTTTAAATTGACATGGGGAAAAGAAATTTGGAATAAGTAATACAATTTTATGAAAAAGGGAAAAATAAATAAAAGGTATGATGTACACTAAAAAAAGTAGTTTTTAATTATGTATTGGTGGATAAAAGGTTGATGGGTAGGCTCCAGATGTACAGTTTAAGGGGGGCAACTGATAATGGGACATTATTTAGTTGTAGCTACATTAGAGAAGAGGTAGATGGGAAAAGGGGAAGGGGGCCCAAAAACAAGTAAGAGGGGGGAAATTATAAACTAGGGAGGGGGAAGTTGGGGTGAGATATAAGCGACAATGGTAAAAAGGGGGGCTAGGCAAAGATGAGAGGGGGGGGGGTTGAAGGGGGTTTTGGAATATTTTTTAAAAATGCAGTATTAGAATTGGGGCAGAATTTTTTGGGGTTATGGGAGGGGGGGGGCGGGAGGAAAGGGAGGATTGGGGGAAAGTGAAGTAAAGGGGTGAAAAAGAAAAAAAGGTACTTATAGATTTTTTTAAAAGCAGGGGTTTTTAAAAAAAAAAGGAGCAAGTATAGGGGAGAAAAAAGAAAGGTAAAGAGAGTGGTGAAGAGTGCAAAAAAAAGTGTAAAAAAAAAAGTGGGGGGGGCCTGCCAAAGAAATTTTAAGAAATAAGAAAAATTTTTTTGGGGTGAGTTAAACAAGTTAAAAAAAGCCAGGGAAAATATGGATTTGTCAGTTAAAACAGAGTAGGGGAGTTAGAGATGGGGAATGGAGGTATTGGTGATGGCGAAATATTTTGAGGAACTTTTAAAATTTTTAAAGGGAAAAAACAGAGGGAGTAATTTCTGCACTGGTCAGGGAGGTAACCCTTTTAGGGTGAAGAAGGCAAATGTAAGGTGGGGGGGGTCGTGAGGGATTACGTAAAATGGGAAAGGGGGTAAAGCAGCTGGAACGATGGACATGACGAAAGTTAAAAGCGGGGGAATATAGTGTTGGGGGGTTGTACTTTTTTTTAATAAATGTTTAAAAAAAGGGGGAAAGGGACCTAGGGATTGGGAGAGAGCATTTAAAATCCCTTTTTAAAAGGGAAAGGGGGGAAAAAAAGACTGTAAAAATTATGAGGAATAAGCTTACGATATAACCAGGAAAAGTGTACGAGGGTTATAATTTAAAAAAATAGAGGTAAGACAGAATGAGGGTTGCGGATGACAAGGGGGTTTTAGAGTGGGGGAGTGTAATAGTGTTTACATTAAGCATATATTAACGTATTTAATAAAGAAGGGGAAATTTTATTGAAATTTTTTGGATTTAGAAAAGGCTTAAGATGATAGAGGGCATGTGGGAGATTTCAAATATAGGGAAAAGGGGGTAAATTATTTAAAACTGTAAAGTTTTTATGAGGATAGTGAGGCTCAGGTTTGGGTGTGTAGAAAGAGGGGACTAATTCCCGGGAAAAGAGTCTTAGACAGGGATGGAATTCCCCCAGGTTGTTTAAAATATTAAGATGGGGTTTAAAGGAAGTAAATGCTAGGGGGGTTTTTGGGGAAAGGGGGGGGATTAAATTAAGGGGAATCAAATTTAAAATGGGGAAAGACACCGTTACTTTTTTTTGATGTTACCCGTGCTTAGGGAAATTCTAAAAAAATTGCAAAGGTTAGGGATAGTTGGGAAGTGGTAAAGGTAGAAAGTTGAAAGTGAACAAAAAAAATAAGGTGTGAGGTGTCAATGATTAATAAAAAAAAAATTTATATCAAAAAGGAGGAGGGGTATGGAAAAGTGAATGTTTTCGATACTTTGGGGGGACTGTCGGGGGATGGATTAGAAGGATAGGTTAATCTAGAAATTTATGAGGGAAAAAAGGTATGGGCGTTGAGGATATGGAGTCAAAAAAAAAAATTACATGGGGGCAAAGAAGGGGAAATTTATGAAAGTAAGTATACCAACCTCTTATGGTGTGAAGCTTGGGGGGTAAATGCAGGGAGCGAGGGACGGTTGGGGGCGTGAGATGTCCTGTTTAAGGGCAATGTGGGGGTAAATATATGCAGAAAATTCGGGGGTGGAAATTAGAGAAGGTGTGGAGTTAAAAAAGTATTGTCAAGGCAAAAGGGGGGTTTTTGGGGGTTTGGGCATTAAGAGAATGGATCAAAGTAGAATACTGGAAACAATAAATCTATAGGGAAGGAAGGCGGGGTAGGGGGCGTCCTCGAAAGGTTGGAGAGAGGGGGAAAAGGAGGTTTTGTGGGTAAGGGGCTTGGACTTCCAGCAAGCGTGCGTGAGCGTGTTAGATAGGAGTGATTGGAGACGAAGGTACGGGGACCTGACGATCTGTTGGGGTGTGAGCAGGGTAATATTTAGTGAAGGGATTCAGGAAACCGGTTATTTTCATATAGTCGGACTTGAGTCCTGGAAATGGGAGGTACAATGCCTGCACTTTAAAGGAGGGGTTATGGGATATTGGCAGCTTGAGGGATATGTTGTGTATCTTTATATGTGTATGCTTCTAGACTGTTGTATTCTGAGCACCTCTGCAAAAACAGTGATAAATGTGCGAGTGTGGTGAAAGTGTTGAATGATGATGAAAGTATTTTCTTTCTGGGGATTTTCTTTCTTTTTTGGGTCACCCTGCCTCGGGGGGGGAGACGGCCGACTTGTTGAAAAAATATATATATATATAATATATATATATATATATATATATATATATATATATAATATATAATATATATATATAATATATATATATATATATATATATATATATATATACATATATATATAATATATAAATATATATATATATATATATATATATATATAATATTATATATATATATGTATATGTTATATAAATATAAATATATATATATATATATATATATATAATATAATATATAATATATATATAATATATATATATATATATATAATATATATATATATATATATATATATATATGTCGTGCCGAATATGTAAAACTGGTCAATTAGCAAAGAACTCATTTAAAATTAAGTCCTTTCTGAAATTTTCTCTTATACGTTTAAAGATATATTTTTTCATTAATGTTAATATAAAAAAAATTAATTTTGCACCAAAAGAATCTTTGAAAACTTACCTAACCTTATTATAACAATCGCAATTTATTTTAGCCTAATCATACTAAATATATTTTAGATTTGTTTACAATAATTTAATACTAAACAAATTCAGTTAAATATATTTTTTTCGTTAGGTTCAGAATGATTTTGGCGAAATTATTGCATACACAAATTTTCACTTGTCCTATATGGCAAGATGAGCGTTGCTATTAAGCCAAGATGGCAAGTTCTGCCTTTAAGAAGAGACTGGACAAATATATGAGTGGGAGGGGCTGGGTTTGATTGGTGTCATGGGGTACGGGAGTTATTTCTTGGGTGGCTTTAGGTAGAGATCGTTTTGATAAGGACCTGCCTCGTATGGGCCAATAGGCCTTCTGCAGTGTTCCTACATTCTTATGTTCTTATGTTATGTTCTTATAATTAACAGAATTTGGGAAGAATTTAATAATACACTGGACAAATAATAATTTTTAAATTTTCTTGGGTAGAATAGTTTGTGGGTGAGTTGTGCAAAGGACCTATCCAAGTTGGGTCGGCGCGCGTCAGGTGTTTAACCGTTGTGGGATCTGATAGTGAGGTGCTGGCCAGACCCCTTATATAGCTTCCTTGGATGCTTTACTTTCATAGTTCCTTGATAATGTGAGTAGTCACGAAAGCGCTTGGAATTTCTCTATTCTTTCAGAGTGGTTGTTTTGCTATATATATATATATAATATATATATATATATAATATATATATATATATATATATATATAAGAGAGGAGAGAGAGAGAGAGAGAGAGAGAGAGAGAGAGAGAGAGAGAGAGTAAGGAGTTAGGAGATGGGGAGATGGAGGTATTGAATAGATGGCGGGAATATTTTGAGGAACTTTTAAATTTCGACGAAAAAAGAGAGGTGATAATTTCATGCACTGGCCAGGGAGGTATAACATCTTTCAGGAGTGAAGAAGAGCAGGATGTGAGTGTGGGGAGGTGTGTGAGGCATTACGTAGAATGAAAGGGGGTAAAGCAGCTGGAACTGACGGGATTATGACAGAAATGTTAAAAGCAGTTGGGGATATAGTGTTGGAGTGGTTGGTATTTTTGTTTAATAAATGTATGAAAGAGGGGAAGGTACCTAGGGATTGGCGGAGAGCATGTATAGTCCCTTTATATAAAGGGAAAGGGGACAAAAGAGATTGTAAAAATTATAGAGGAATAAGTTTACTGAGTATACCAGGAAAAGTATACGGTAGAGTTATAATTGAAAGAATTAGAGGTAAGACAGAATGTAGGATTGCGGATGAGCAAGGAGGTTTCAGAGTGGGTAGGGGATGTGTAGATCAAGTGTTTACATTGAAGCATATATGTGAACAGTATTTAGATAAAAGTAGGGAAGTTTTTATTGCATTTATGGATTTAGAAAAGGCATATAATAGAGCGGATAGGGGAGCAATGTGGCAGATGTTGCAAGTATATGGAATAGCAGTGGGGTAGGTGGTGGTGGTATTAACACGAGTCTTCTTAGTTGGTAATATTGTGTATTTTTGGGTGATTTCTGCAGTTGATTTATATCATTGTGGATCTCCACACATGTCAGTGTTATGTGGGTCTTTACTAGGCCATCACAGTGTTGTTAGGAACCTCAGGTGAAAGAAAAAGAGAGAAGCAGGGATCTTGTTTCTATCGCTGCTGCCCCAGTTATTGCTGATACACCACCATTTTACGTTTGTCCTTCATTTTATGTTGCACTCTCAGTGAGTGTTGGTTCTTCTGTTATGTGAATTTTTTCTAATAGTCACACCAACACTACATTTTATAAACAGTATTATATTCTTAAATTTTTGCACACTAATATCAGGAAAATAAAAAAAAATTGTTTCAGTAAGTGTTCTTGCATAAGAGGGTTGTTTAGATTCCCTGAATGTTTTTTTTTATATGATCTTATTACATTAACTTTGGGGACATTTTCTTTTAACGTTTTTGGGGTCCATCTCATAATGTTATGCCTTTGAAGCCAGTTGTGGCATGCAAAGAGTACGTAACCTTTATTCAGCACATGTACACACCCTCATTAAAAGGTTACCTCCCCAACCAGCAAACCAGATACTAAGGGTCAGATAATGGAGCCCTATCTTCAGATCATCTAGGTTCAGCCAATGAGAAGGTGGATCTGGCAGTTGTGATAATAACGTGGCTACAACTCTAAAGATCATACTTGACCACCTACAGGTTAATGTACCAGTGTCAGAAATAAAAGAATCACTGTTACTAGTGAACCATGGTAGAAAAGTGTCATGCTCAGATTTCACACATAAGACAGGAAAAAAGATTTAATAAGTTCATCTATTAACCCTTTCAGGGTCCAAGGTCAAAATCTGAAGTGGTGCTCCAGTGTCCAAGAAATTTTGAAAAAATTTTTTTCTTACAGAATTAAAGATAATATTTTTGTGAAGGTAATAAAACAAAAAAAAAATTTTTTGATCAGTACTTACCGAGATACAGCGGCGGGAAGTTGACCCAAAATGACCGGATGGCGGCAGCATCAATGACTTCCACAAAATCCCATTTTTTTTATTTTATGTTTTTTATACTTTTTTCTTTTCTAAATTTTTTTTCTAATAACATTTGTGGCCTGTGAGACCAGTATAATGTATATTGTATAAGTGTACACTCATTGTATTCTACACAATAACTGCACTAATTTGTTTATCATTATATTGCTTACAAAACTTGTTTACAAGTTTATTGTAAACAAAATGATGAAAATATTAGTGCGGTTATTGTGTTGAATACCCAAAGGTACCATATAGTACCATATGGTACAATGGTTCCTGATCAGCCGGGCTGTGGCTCGTACGTTCGTTTGCGTGCAGCCAGCAGCAACAGCCTGGTTGATCAGGCTCTGATCCACCAGGAGGCCTGGTCACAGACCGGGCCGCGGGGGCGTTGACCCCCGGAACTCTCTCCAGGTAAACTCCAGGTAGGTGGTAAGTTACTAAATGCTGTAAAGAGTTTTTATGAGGATAGTGAGGCTCAGGTTAGGGTGTGTAGAAGAGAGGGAGAATACTTCCCAGTAAAAGTAGGTCTTAGACAGGGATGTGTAATGTCACCATGGTTGTTTAATATATTTATAGATGCGGTTGTAAAAGAAGTAAATGCTGGGGTGTTCAGGAGAGGGGTGGGATTAAATTATGGGGAATCAAATACAATATGGGAATTGACTCAGTTACTATTTGCTGATGATACTGTGCTTATGGGAGATTCTAAAGAAAAATTGCAAAGGTTAGTGGACGAGTTTGGGAAATGTGTAAAGGTAGAAATTCGACAGTGAACATAGAGTAAGGTGATGAGGGTATCAAATGATTTAGATAAAGAAAAATTGAATATCAAATTGGAGAGGAGGAGTATGGAAGAAGTGAATGCTTTCAGATATTTCGGAGTTGACGTGTCAGCGGATGGATTTATGAAGGATGAGGTTAATAATAGAATTGATGAAGGAAAAAAAGGTGAGTGGTGCGTTGAGGTATACGTGGAGGCAAACAAATGTTATCTATGGAGGCAAAGAAGGGAATTTGTGAAAGTATAGTGGTGCCAACACTCTTATATGGGTGTGAAGCTTGGGTTGTAAATGTTGCAACGAGGAGACGGTTGGAGGCAGTGGAGATGTCCTGTCTAAGGGCAATGTGTGGTGTAAATATTATGCAGAAAATTCGGAGTGTGGAAATTAGGAAAAGGTGTGGAGTTTACAAGAGTATTAGTCAGAGGGCTGAAGAGGGGTTGTTGAGGTGGTTTGGTCATTTAGAGAGAATGGATCAAAGTAGAATGACATGGAGAGCGTATAAACCTGTAGGGGAAGGAAGGCGGGGTAGGGGTCATCCTCGAAAAGGTTGGAGGGAGGGAGTAAAGGAGATTTTGTGGGCAAGGGGCTTGGACTTCCAGCAAGCGTGCGTGAGCGTGTTAGATATGAGTGAATGAAGACGAATGGCTTTTGGGACCTGACGAGCTGTTGGAGTGTGAGCAGGTTAATATTTAGTGAAGGGATTCAGGGAAACCGGTTATTTTTATAAAGCCGGACTTGAGTCCTGGAAATGGGAAGTACAATGCCTGTACTTTAAAGGAGGGGTTTGGGATATTGACAGTTTGGAGTTATATGTTGTGTATCATTATACGTATATCCTTCTAAACTGTTGTATTCTGAGCACCTCTGGAAAAACAGTGATAATGTGTGAGTGAGGTGAAAGTGTTGAATGATGAAAGTATTTTTTTGGGGGGGATTTTCTTTCTTTTTTGGGTCACCCTGCCTCGGTGGGAGACGGCCCTACTTGTTAAATAATATATATATTATATTATATATATTATATAATATATATATATATATATATATATATATATATATATATATATATATTATATATATATTATATATATATATATATATATATATATATATATATATATACCGAACACAGCAAAACAATATTCGCCAACAGTAGCAATGTTTTACTTACTAACAACCAGAGCATCCACGTTTTCTTTGGAGACTGCGAAGGATATGTAAGTTTCAATCTGTTCTAGACTGGACGCCCTGGCTCGGTAGCACACACTCAGCTCTCTCGTGTCTGCGAAGCCCTGTGTGGCCAAGACATACAATTGGTTGGTTAATTGAACTTAAAGCTTGTCCACACACGAAGGCCATTAAAGTTCCATGTTACCTGTTTACCACCAGTAAAGAATTTACTTTAATCCCAGTAGGCCCATATGTGGGTCTATTGATATTAAAGTAAACTTGAAGGGCTGTATATCTCTACTGAGGTTTACAGGTTTTCACATGTGCTTGCACTGTTGCGCTCAGTGTGCACACTCGTTAAGAAACGTACACTCATGAATAGGGTTATGTTGTGTATCTTTATTCGTATATGCTTCTAAACTGTTGTGTTCTGAGCACCTGTGCAAAAACAGTGATTATGTGTGAGTGAGGTGAAAGTGTTGAATGGTGATGAAAGTATTTTCTTTTTGGGGATTCTCTTTCTTTTTGGGTCACCCTGCCTCGGTGGGAGACGGCCGACTTGTTAATATATATATTATATATATATATATATATATATATATATATATATATATATATATATATATATATATATATATATATATATATATGTCGTGCCGAATATGTAAAACTGGTCAATTAGCAAGAACTCATTTAAAATTAAGTCCTTTCTAAAATTTTCTTTTATACGTTTAAAGATATATTTTTTTCATTAATGTTAAGGTAAAAAATTATAATTTTGCACCAAAAGAATCTTAGAAAACTTACCTAACCTTATTATAACAAGAACAATTTATTTTAGCCTAACCAAACTAAATATATTTTAGATTTGTTTACAGTAATTTAATACTAAGCAAACACAGTGAAATATATTTTTTTCGTTAGGTTCAGAATGATTTTGGCGAAATTATTGCATACACAAATTTTCGCTTGTCCTATATTACAAGATGAGCGTTGCTATTTAAGCCAAGATGGCAAGTTCTGCCTATTCGGCACGACATATATATATATATATATATATATATATATATATATGTCGTGCCGAATATGTAAAACTGGTCAATTAGCAAGAACTCATTTAAAATTAAGTCCTTTCCAAAATTTTCTCTTATACGTTTAAAGATAATTTTTTTCCATTAACGTTAATGTGAAAATTTTTAATTTTACACCAAAAGAATCTTAGAAAACTTATCTAACCTTATTATAACACGCATAATTTATTTTACCCTAATCCTGCTAAATATAATTTAGATACGTTTACAGTAATTTAATACTAAACAAACACAATGAAATATATTTTTTTCGTTAGGTTTAGAATGATTTTTGCGAAATTACTGCATACACAAATTTTTGCTTGTCCTATATGGCAAGATGAGCGTTGCTATTTAAGCCAAGATCGCGAGTTCTGCTTATTCGGCACGACATATATATATATATATATATATATATATATATATATATATATATATATATATATATATATATATTATATATATATATATATATATATATATACATATATGTATATATAGGCGATATGCTAGTGTTTAGGCACACTCTCACTGAAGGTTGACCTGACACATATCTACAGACAGAACAGAGATTGTTTTTGTGTGCTCGTCTAGTTATGCTTACAAGGGTTGCTTCATGACTCTTGTTCGCAACCCTTAACAATTATCCACTGATTCCTTGCCTTGAGATTGTGCATATACATGACGGTCGCTCGCCATGACTCTACTCCTTGATGCCGGCGAGGTGCTCTTGATCTAATGAACTGGATCTTTCCTGCTTTTTCTTGGATAGAACCTGATTGCCTTCTATTTCCCAGGCGCTTCATGACTCTTGTGAGTTTAATACTTTCTCCTAATTAAAATAATTCGTATGATATCTCGTACCTATTGTGTCCTCTTTACAAGTTGTGGAGGCTCGATCCCTCGTCCATTAATATCGAGATGGACAAGCTGGCTATTAGGATTTCCTCTCAGCATATCTTATGTACAAAGGATCCAGGTTTTTGGCAAGAGAGCTTGTTTCATTTCCCCCGTCAACATACCTCTCTTCCACTACCCTTCAGTAACTACCCTCAACTACCTGCCCTCCATTTACCACCATCCACTTCCCTCAGCAGCTCACTCCACCTGCACCCACATGCGCCTGACTTGCCATCACTGGCGTTCTAGCCAGCTCACATCTGTACACTCTCAAATGGTCCACACACCTGTACACTCGCTAATGGTCCACACACCTGTACACTCTCTAATGGTCCAGGCCTCACCAGAAACACTCACCTTTTTCGAGAGGTTAAACCGGATGAAAATGTCGTTTCTTGATGGTTTCCACATGTCTGCCTGCAGTCCAAACACCTTCACATCTTGACCCATTCTGGATAGCCCTGTGCTCTCCGCTGTCGACGAGGTCATTCACAGGTCACAAAGGGTGTTATTATTATTATTATTATTATTATTATTTTTATTTTTATATTTTTTATTTAATTATTATTATTATTGTTATTATTTATTATTAGATATTATATATAGATTCAGAGGATTAAGTGAAACATGGAAATTGTTTTTCCCTGGGAAACTATACAATTATACCGTCTCGGTGCTTAGTACAATGATTATTAGGGGGATTTAGGGAACAGGTTGATTAGGATACGTTAGGTTGGATTAGGTTGGGAAACAACCTAACCTAACTTAATCTAATATACAAAACACACAATTTGTTCATCATAAAACAATCAGCATCGCAAAAATCACCTCTTATTGCAGTTATTAAACAATGAATTATTACCAAACTCGGTGGCTACCCTAAAATAAATACTATTATTATTATTGTTATTATTATTATTATTATTATTATTATTATTATTATTATTATTATTATTATCCCTTATTATTATTATTTTTATTATTATTATTATTATATTATTATTATTATTATTATTATTTTATTATTATTATTATTATTATTGTTTATTTATTCAGGAAGCAAAACACGATGAGACGAGAAACCTGGTCATCAAGACCACACTGGTGAGTCGGCTATAACACAGACCTGGTCATCAAGACCACACTGGTGAGTCGGCTATAACACAGACCTGGTCATCAAGACCACACTGGTGAGTCGGCTATAACACAGACCTGGTCATCAAGACCACACTGGTGAGTCGGCTATAAACGACCTGGTCATCAAGACCACACTGGTGGGTCGGCTATAACACAGACCTGGTCATCAAGACCACACTGGTGAGTCGGCTATAACACAGACCTGGTCATCAAGACCACAACTGGTGAGTTTGGCTATAACACAGACCTGGTCATCAAGACCACACTGGTGGGTCGGCTATAACACAGACCTGGTCATCAAGACCACACTGGTGGGGGCGGCCCATAAAAACAGACCTGGTCATCAAGACCACACTGGTGGGTCGGCTATAACACAGACCTGGTCATCAAGACCACACTGGTGAGTCAGCTATAACACAGACCTGGTCATCAAGACCACACTGTGGGTCGGCTATAACACAGACCTGGTCATCAAGACCACACTGGTGGGTCGGCTATAACACAGACCTGGTCATCAAGACCACACTGGTGGGTCGGCTATAACACAGACCTGGTAATCAAGACCACACTGGGGGTCGGCTATAACACAGACCTGGTCATCAGACCACAATGGTGGTCGGCTATAACACCCGACCTGGTCATCAAGACCCCCATGGTGGGTCGGCTATAACACAGACTGGTCATCAAGACCACACTGGTGGGTCGGCTATAACACAGACCTGGTCATCAAGACCACACTGGTGGGTCGGCTATAACACAGACCTGGTCATCAAGACCACACTGGTGGGTCGGCTATAACACAGACCTGGTCATCAAGACCACACTGGTGGGTCGGGCTTAAAACAGACCTGGTCATCAAGACCCCACTGGTGGGGGCGGCTATAACACAGACCTGGTCATCAAGACCACACTGGTGGGTCGGCTATAACACAGACCCGGTCATCAAGACCACACTGGTGGGGTCGGCTATAACACAGACCTGGTCATCAAGACCACACTGGTGGGTCGGCTATAACACAGACCTGGTCATCAAGACCACACTGGTGGGTCGGCTATAACACAGACCTGGTCATCAAGACCACACTGGTGGGTCGGCTATAACACAGACCTGGTCATCAAGACCACACTGGTGGGTCGGCTTATAACACAGAAACCCGGTCATCAAGACCACACTGGTGGGTCGGGGTATAACACAGACCTGGTCATCAAGACCACACTGGTGGGTCGGCTATAACACAGACCTGGTCATCAAGACCACACTGGTGGGTCGGCTATAACACAGACCTGGTCATCAAGACCACACTGGTGGGTCGGCTATAACACAGACCTGGTCATCAAGACCACACTGGTGGGTCGGCTATAACACGACCTGGTCATCAAGACCACACTGGTGGGTTCGGCTATAACACAGACCTGGTCATCAAAACCCCACGGTGGGTCGGCTAAAAACACAGACCTGGTCACAAGACCACACTGGGGGGTCGGTTTTATAACACAGACCTGGTCATCAAGACCACACTGGTGGGTCGGCTATAACACAGACCTGGGCATCAAGGGCCACATGGTGGGTCGGCTATAAACCCCAGACCTGGTCATCAAGACCAACTGGTGAGTCAGCTATAACACAGAAACCCGGTTTATCAAGGGCCACACTGGTGGGTCGGCTTTTAACACAGACCTGGGCATCAAGACCACACTGGTGAGTCAGCTATAAAAACAGACCTGTTCATCAAGACCACACTGTTGGTTTGGCTATAACACAGACCTGGTCATCAAAGACCACACTTTGGGGGGTCGGCTATAACACAGACCTGGTCATCAAGACCACACTGGTGGGTCCGGCTATAACACAGACCCGGTCCCTCAAGACCACACTGGTGGGTCGGCTATAACACAGACCTGGTCATCAAGACCACACTGGTGGGTCGGTTATAACACAGACCTGGTCATCAAGACCACACTGGTGGGTCGGTTATAACACAGACCTGGTCATCAAGACCACACTGGTGGGTCGGCTATAACACAGACCTTTGGGCATCAAGACCACACTGGTGGGTCGGCTATAACACAGACCTGGTCATCAAGACCACACTGGTGAGTCAGCTATAACACAGACCTGGTCATCAAGACCACACTGGTGAGTCAGCTATAACACAGACCTGGTCATCAAAACCACACTGATTGGGTCAGCTATAACACAGACCTGGGTCAACAAGACCACACTGGTGAGTCAGCTATTTAAAACAGACCCGGTCATCAAGACCACACTGGTGGGTCAGCTATAACACAGACCTGGTCATCAAGACCACACTGGTGGGTCGGCTATAACACAGACCTGGTCATCAAGACCACACTGGTGGGTCGGCTATAACCAGACCTGGTCATCAAGACCACACTGGTGGGTTCGGCTATAAAAACAGACCTGGTCATCAAGCCACACTGGTTTGGGGCGGCTATAACACAGACCTGGTCATCAAGACCACCCCTGGGGGGTCGGGGTATAACACAGACCTGGTCATCAAGACCACACTGGTGGGTCGGCTATAACACAGACCTGGTCATCAAGACCACACTGGTGGGTCGGCTATAACACAGACCTGGTCATCAAGACCACACTGGTGGGTCGGCTATAACACAGGGCCTGGTCATCAAGACCACATGGTGAGTCAGCTATAACACAGAAACCCCGGTCAACAAGACCACACTGGGGAGTCAGCTATAACACAGACCTGGTCATCAAGACCACCCCTGGTGAGCGGCTATTTAAAACAGACCTGGTCATCAAGACCCCCTGGTGGGTCGGTTTTTAACACAGACCTGGTCATCAAGACCACACTGGTGGGTCGGCTATAACACAGACCCCGGTCATCAAGACCACACTGGTGGGTCGGCTATAACACAGACCTGGTCATCAAGACCACACTGGTGAGTCGGCTATAACACAGACCTGGTCATCAAGACCACACTGGTGGGTCGGCTATAACACAGACCTGGTCATCAAGACCACACTGGTGAGTCGGCTATAACACAGACCTGGTCATCAAGACCACATTGGGGGGTCGGCTATAACACAGACCTGGTCTCAAGCCACACTGGTGGGGTCGGCTATAACCAAGAACCTGGTCATCAAGACCACACTGGTGAGTCGGCTATAACACAGACCTGGTCATCAAGACCACACTGGTGGGTCGGCTATAACACAGACCTGGTCCCTCAAGACCACACTGGTGAGTCGGCTATAACACAGACCCGGTCTCAAGACCACACTGGTGGGTCGGCTATAAACAGACCTGGTCATCAAGAAACCCCACTGGTGAGTCGGCTATTTAAACACAGACCTGGTCTCAAGACCACACTGGTGGGTCGGCTATAACACAGACCTGGGCATCAAGACCACACTGGTTTAGTCAGCTATAACACAGACCTGGTCATCAAGACCACACTGGTGGGGCGGCTATAACACAGGACCTGGTCAAACAAGACCACACTGGTGGGTCGGCTATAACACAGACCTGGTCATCAAGACCACACTGGTGGGTCGGCTATAACACAGACCTGGTCATCAAGACCACACTGGTGAGTCAGCTATAACACAGACCTGGTCATCAAGACCACACTGGTGGGTCGGCTATAACACAGACCTGGTCATCAAGACCACACTGGTGGGTCGGCTATAACACAGACCTGGTCATCAAGACCACACTGGTGAGTCAGCTATAACACAGACCTGGTCATCAAGACCACACTGGTGAGTCAGCTATAACACAGACCTGGTCATCAAGACCACACTGGTGAGTCAGCTATAACACAGACCTGGTCAACAAGACCACACTGGTGAGTCAGCTATAACACAGACCTGGTCATCAAGACCACACTGGTGAGTCAGCTATAACACAGACCTGGTCAACAAGACCACACTGGTGAGTCAGCTATAACACAGACCTGGTCATCAAGACCACACTGGTGGGTCGGCTATAACACAGACCTGGTCATCAAGACCACACTGGTGGGTCGGCTATAACACAGACCTGGTCATCAAGACCACACTGGTGGGTCAGCTATAACACAGACCTGGTCATCAAGACCACACTGGTGAGTCAGCTATAACACAGACCTGGTCATCAAGACCACACTGATGGGTCAGCTGTAACACAGACCTGGTCATCAAGACCACACTGGTGAGTCAGCTATAACACAGACCTGGTCACCAAGACCACACTGGTGAGTCAGCTGTAACACAGACCTGGTCACCAAGACCACACTGGTGAGTCAGCTGTAACACAGACTCCCTGGTCACAAGTCACACTGATGGGTCAGCTATAACACAGACCTGGTCATCAAGATCACATGGTGAGCAGCTATAACACAGACCCTGGTCATCAAGACCACACTGATGTGTCAGCTGTAACACAGACCTGGTCATCAAGACCACACTGGTGAGTCAGCTATAACACAGACCTGGTCATCAAGACCACACTGATGTGTCAGCTGTAACACAGACCTGGTCATCAAGACCACACTGATGAGCCACCTGTAACACAGACATGGCCATCAAGACCACACTGGTGAGTCAGCTATAATAAAGGGCTGGTGATCAAGACCACACTGGTGAGTCAGCTGTAACACAGACCTGGTCATCAAGACCACACTGGTGAGTCAGCTATAACACAGACCTGGTCATCAAGACCACACTGTTGAGTCACCTATAACAAAGGCCTGGTCATCAAGACTACACTTGTGAGTCAGCTATAACAAAGGCCTGGTCACCAAGACCACACTGGTGAGTCAGCTATAACACAGACCTGGTCATCAAGACCACACTGGTGAGTCAGCTATAACACAGACCTGGTCATCAAGACCACACTTTTGAGTCAGCTATAACACAGACTTGGTCATCAAGATCACACTTGTGGGTCAGCTATAACACAGACCTGGTCATCAAGACCACACTTGTGAGTCAGCTATAACACAGACCTGGTCATCAAGACCACACTTTTGAGTCAGCTATAACACAGACCTGGTCATCAAGACCACACTGGTGGGTCAGCTATAACTCAGACTTGGTCGTTAAGACCACTTAGGTCGATCTCCTAGTATAGAATCCTAGCTACATTTTGCTATAAGGAGACCCAGAACTTGCACATGTGTGTCAAGTATCACATTGTTCACATAACTGTGTTTTTGTTTACATACACCCAGAGGCAGATGTACTATGAACCTAATGAAGCTTAAGCTTTTGGCCCTTAACCCTGAAGGGACCTAAGAAGCGACTTTAGTCCACATTGTTTAAAATTTTTGGGTCTTCTGTATGAGGAGCGGTTGCGAAGGGGCCCACATAACAGTTTAAGCTTCAGGGCCCCAAAAATGTAGGTCTGCCACTGCATACAACTGAAGTCTACGAAGCAGAGTAATGTTGAGAGTGACTGTCGAGCGAGGTAGCACTGCAGACAGTTTTCAAGGCATTTTTTTTTGTGGTCGAGAATCGATACTGACGGAAACATGGGTCGAATTTGCTACACTTTGCCTCGATGAACCGGCAAATAAAGCCTCGCCCCACGAGCAAAGTGCGAGTGTTCGTGCTGTGGGAGAATATTGCTCTAGTGGTTATATTACGTCCACGAAGAGCTGCTCCTATCGCTGTGCTAATAGTACGGCTGCTCCTATCGCTATACTAATAGTACGGCTACTCCTATCGCTGTACTAATAGTACGGCTACTCCTATCGCTGTACTAATAGTACGGCTACTCCTATCGCTGTACTAATAGTACGGCTACTCCTATCGCTGTACTAATAGTACGGCTACTCCTATCGCTGCACTAATAGTACGGCTACTCCTATCGCTGTACTAATAGTACGGCTACTCCTATCGCTACACTAATAGTACGACTAAACGTAATAATAGTAACACTATTATTAGTGATACTAATGTTAAAAGAAACGACATATTTGTGATATTTAAATTATAACAGTAACATTAACAAATAACAAAGCAATATTAAATAAATTTAACATTAAATTAATATTATACTACTCATAATAAAATTAAAAAATAACAGGTCAAAACATTAATGTTATCATTATAATAATGTTAACCTTATTAATATCATTCCTAATTAGAAGTAAATTCATTAATGATCATAATTACTATATCGACCAACAATTTGTAATCTGTGGAAATATTTATACATTTAACTACACCCAACAGCTTTGTGTATCTGATGATATTACAGATATTTAACATACTGCTGTCTTATTATATTATTAATCAGAATTGTCTAATATGTTGTCAGCGATATAAGTAAGTTTATTCAGGTATACACAACTATATAGATTATCATACATAGCAGTATATGTGTAGAGAATCTGGCATAACCCCAAAAAATCAGGCAAAGTGACTTATTTCCATTGGGGTCCTTTATATGTACATCGGGGTCCTTTATATGTACATTGGGGTGCTTTATATGTACATTGGGTTCCTTTATATGAACATTGGGGTGCTTTATATGTACATCGGGGTCCTTTATATGTACATTGGGGTCCTTTATATGTACATTGGGGTCCTTTATATGTACATCGGGGTGCTTTATATGTACATTGGGGTAATTTTATGTACATTGGGGTCCTTTATATGTACATTGGGTTCCTTTATATGTACATTGGGGTCCTTTATATGTACATTGGGTTCCTTTATATGTACATTGGGGTGCTTTATATGTACATTGGGGTCCTTTATATGTACATCGGGGTGCTTTATATGTACATTGGGGTCCTTTATATGTACATTGGGGTCCTTTATATGTACATTGGGTTCCTTTATATGTACATTGGGGTGCTTTATATGTACATCGGGGTCCTTTATATGTACATTGGGGTCCTTTATATGTACATTGGGTTCCTTTATATGTACATTGGGGTCCTTTATATGTACATCGGGGTCCTTTATATGTACATTGGGGTGCTTTATATGTACATTGGGGTCCTTTATATGTACATCGGGGTGCTTTATATGTACATTGGGGTCCTTTATATGTACATTGGGGTCCTTTATATGTACATTGGGTTCCTTTATATGTACATTGGGGTCCTTTATATGTACATTGGGGTGCTTTATATGTACATTGGGGTCCTTTATATGTACATTGGGGTCCTTTATATGTACATAGGGGTCCTTTATATGTACATTGGGTTCATTTATATGTACATTGGGGTGCTTTATATGTACATTGGGGTCCTTTATATGTACATTGGGGTCCTTTATATGTACATTGGGGTCCTTTATATGTACATTGGGGTCCTTTATATGTACATTGGGGTCCTTTATATGTACATTGGGTTCCTTTATATGTACATAGGGGTCCTTTATATGTACATTGGGGTCCTTTATATGTACATTGGAGTCCTTTATATGTACATTGGGTTCCTTTATATGTACATTGGGGTCCTTTATATGTACATTGGGGTCCTTTATATGTACATTGGGGTCCTTTATATGTACATTGGGGTCCTTTATATGTACATTGGGGTCCTTTATATGTACATTGGGGTCCTTTATATGTACATTGGGGTCCTTTATATGTACATTGGGTTCCTTTATATGTACATTGGGGTGCTTTATATGTACATTGGGGTCCTTTATATGTACATTGGGGTCCTTTATATGTACATTGGGTTCCTTTATATGTACATTGGGGTCCTTTATATGTACATCGGGTCCTTTATATGTACATTGGGTGCTTTATATGTACATTGGGTCCTTTATATGTACATCGGGGTGCTTTATATGTACATTGGGGTCCTTATATGTACATTGGGGTCCTTTATATGTACATTGGGTTCCTTTATATGTACATTGGGGTCCTTTATATGTACATTGGGGTGCTTTATATGTACATTGGGGTCCTTTATATGTACATTGGGGTCCTTTATATGTACATAGGGGTCCTTTATATGTACATTGGGTTCATTTATATGTACATTGGGGTGCTTTATATGTACATTGGGGTCCTTTATATGTACATTGGGTCCATTATAATGTACATTGGGGTCCTTTATATGTACATTGGGGTCCTTTATATGTACATTGGGGTCCTTTATATGTACATTGGGTTCCTTTATATGTACATAGGGGTCCTTTATATGTACATTGGGGTCCTTTATATGTACATTGGAGTCCTTTATATGTACATTGGGTTCCTTTATATGTACAATTGGGGTCCTTTATATGTACATTGGGGTCCTTTATATGTTAAAATTGGGGTCCTTTATATGTACATTGGGGTCCTTTATATGTACATTGGGGTCCTTTATATGTACATTGGGTCCTTTATATGTACATTGGGGTCCTTTATATGTACATTGGGTTCCTTTATATGTACATTGGGGTGCTTTATATGTACATTGGGGTCCTTTATATGTACATTGGGTCCTTTATAATGTACATTGGGTTCCTTTATATGTACATTGGGGTCCTTTATATGTACATTGGGGTGCTTTATATGTACATTGGGGTCCTTTATATGTACATTGGGGTCCTTTATATGTACATTGGGGTCCTTTATATGTACATTGGGTTCATTTATATGTACATTCGGGTGCTTTATATGTACATTGGGGTCCTTTATATGTACATTGGGGTCCTTTATATGTACATTGGGTTCCTTTATATGTACATTGGGTTCCTTTATATGTACATTGGGGTCCTTTATATGTACATTGGGGTCCTTTATATGTACATTGGGTTCCTTTATATGTACATTGGGGTCCTTTATATGTACATTGGGGTCCTTTATATGTACATTGGGGTCCTTTATATGTACATTGGGGTCCTTTATATGTACATTGGGGTCCTTTATATGTACATTGGGTTCCTTTATATATACATTGGGGTGCTTTATATGTACATTGGGGTCCTTTATATGCCATCACCTATGACTTGATGATGGCTTAAAACATCCTTTCAAGATTGGTTAATAGAGCGTAAAGTGTGTGTACTACACCAGAGTGACTCAAACTGTCACTGTGTCACTGTGCCACTGTGTCACTGTGTCACTGTGTCACTGTGTCACTGTGTCACTGTGTCACTGTGTCACTGTGTCACTGTGTCACTGTGTCACTGTGTCACTGTGTCACTGTGTCACTGTGTCACTGTGTCACTGTGTCACTGTGTCACTGTGTCACTGTGTCACTGTGTCACTGTGTCACTGTGTCACTGTTCACTGTGTCACTGTGTCACTGTGTCACTGTGTCACTGTGTCACTGTGTCACTGTGTCACTGTGTCACTGTGTCACTGTGACACTGTGTCACTGTGTCACTGTGTCACTGTGTCACTGTGACACTGTGTCACTGTGTCACTGTGTCACTGTGTCACTGTGTCACTGTGTCACTGTGTCACTGTGTCACTGTGACACTGTGTCACTGTGTCACTGGTGTCACTGTGTCACTGTGTCACTGTGTCACTGTGTCACTGTGACACTGTGTCACTGTGTCACTGTGTCACTGTGTCACTGTGTCACTGTGTCACTGTGTCACTGTGGTCACTGTGTCACTGTGTCACTGTGTCACTGTGTCACTGTGTCACTGTGTCACTGTGTCACTGTGACACTGTGTCACTGTGTCACTGTGTCACTGTGTCACTGTGTCACTGTGTCACTGTGTCACTGTGTCACTGTGTCACTGTGTCACTGTGTCACTGTGTCACTGTGTCACTGTGTCACTGTGTCACTGTGTCACTGTGTCACTGTGTCACTGTGTCACTGTGTCACTATGTCACTGTGGTCACTGTGTCACTGTGACACTGTGTCACTGTGTCACTGGTCACTGTGTCACTGTGTCACTGTGTCACTGTGTCACTGTGTCACTGTGTCACTGTGTCACTGTGTCACGGCACTGTGTCACTGTGTCACTGTGTCACTGTGTCACTGTGTCACTGTGTCACTGTGTCACTGTGTCACTGTGTCACTGTGTCACTGTGACACTGTGTCACTGTGTCACTATGCCACTGTGCCACTGTGTCACTGTGACACTGTGTCACTGTGCCATTGTGTCACTGTGTCACTGTGACACTGTGTCACTGTGTCACTTGCCATTGTGTCACTGTGACACTGTGTCACTGTGACACTGTGTCACTGTGTCACTGTGTCACTGTGTCACTGTGACACTGTGTCACTGTGCCATTGTGTCACTGTGTCACTGTGACACTGTGTCACTGTGTCACTTTGCCATTGTGTCACTGTGACACTGTGTCACTGTGACACTGTGTCACTGCTTCACCACCACCACTCAACAATACTTTAAAAACTGAAATAGGTATTAAAGTAACCTCTCCCTGTATATACACTGAGAAATACACCACTCAGTGTATATACACTGAGACATACACCACTCAGTGTATATACACTGAGACATACTACACCACTCAGTGTAATACACTGAGACATACACCACTCAGTGAATATATACTGAGACATACACCACTCAGTGTATATATACTGAGACATACACCACTCAGTGATTATACACTGAGACATACACCACTCAGTGTATATACACTGAGACATACACCACTCAGTGAATATATACTGAGACATACACCACTCAGTGTATATATACTGAGAAATACACCACTCAGTGTATATAAACTGAGACATACACCACTCAGTGTATATACACTGAGACATACACCACTCAGTGAATATATACTGAGACATACACCACTCAGTGTATATACACTGAGACATAAACCACTCAGTGAATATATACTGAGACATACACCACTCAGTGTATATATACTGAGACATACACCACTCAGTGTATATACACTGAGACATGCACCACTCAGTGTATATACACTGAGACATACACCACTCAGTGAATATATACTGAGACATACACCACTCAGTGAATATATACTGAGATATACACCACTCAGTGTATATACACTGAGACATACACCACTCAGTGAATATACACTGAGATATACACCACTCAGTGTATATACACTGAGACATACACAACTCAGTAAATATATACTGAGACATACACCACTCAGTGTATATATAATGAGACATACACCACTCAGTGTATATACACTGAGACATACACCACTCAGTGAATATATCCTGAGACATACACCACTCAGTGAATATATACTGAGACATACACCACTCAGTGTATATACACTGAGACATACACCACTCAGTGAATATATACTGAGACATACACCACTCAGTGTATATATAATGAGACATACACCACTCAGTGTATATACACTGAGACATACACCACTCAGTGTATATACACTGAGACATACACCACTCAGTGAATATATACTGAGATATACACCACTCAGTGTATATACACTGAGACATACACCACTCAGTGAATATATACTGAGACATACACCACTCAGTGAATATATACTGAGACATACACCACTCAGTGTATACACACTGAGACATACACCACTCAGTGTATATACACTGAGACATACACCACTCAGTGAATATATACTGAGACATACACCACTCAGTGTATATACACTGAGACATACACCACTCAGTGTATATACACTGAGACATACACCACTCAGTGTATGTACACTGAGACATACACCACTCAGTGTATATACACTGAGACATACACCACTCAGTGTATATATTCACTGAGACATACACCACTCAGTGTATATATACTGAGACATATACCACTCAGTGTATTTATACATTGAGACATACACCACTCAGTGTATATATACACTGAGACATACACCACTAAGTGTATATGCACTGAGACATACACAACTCAGCACATATATTCACTGAGACTTACACCACTCAATGTATATACACTGAGATATACACCACTTAGTGTATATACACTGAGACATACACCACTCAGTGTATATATACACTGAAACATACACCACTCGGTGTATATACACTGCGACATACACCACTCAGTGTATATATTCACTGAGACATACACCACTCAGTGTATATACACTGAGACATACACCACTCAGCGTATATACACTGAGACATACACCACTCAGTGTATATACACAGAGACATACACCACTCAGTGTATATACACTGAGAAATACACCACTCAGTGTATATACACTGAGACATACACCATTCAGTGTATATATACACTGAGACATACACCACTCAGTGTATATACACTGAGGCATACACCACTCACTGTACATATTCACTGAGACATACACCACTCAGTGTATATACACTGAGACATACACCACTCAGTGTATATACACTGAGACATACACCACTCAGTGTATATACACTGAGACATACACCACTCATGAATATATACTGAGACATACACCACTCAGTGTATATATAACTGAGACATACACCACTCAGTGTAATATAAACTGAGACATACACCACTCAGTTATATATACTGAGACATAACACCACTCAGTGAATATATACTGAGACATACACCACTCAGTGTATATATACTTAGACATACACCACTCAGTGTATATACACTGAGACATACACCACTCAGTGTATATACACTGAGACATACACCACTCAGTGAATATATACTGATACATACACCACTCAGTGTATATATACTGAGACATGCACCAATCAGTGTATATACACTGAGACATACACCACTCAGTGTATATGCACTGAGACATACACCACTCAGTGTATATACACTGAGACATACACCACTCAGTGAATATATACTGAGACATACACCACTCAGTGTATATATACTGAGACATACACCAATCAGTGTATATACACTGAGACATACACCACTCAGTGTATATGCACTGAGACATACACCACTCAGTGTATATACACTGAGACATACACCACTCAGTGAATATATACTGAGACATACACCACTCAGTGTATATACACTGAGACATACACCACTCAGTGAATATATACTGAGACATACACCACTCAGTGAATATATACTGAGACATACACCAACTCAGTGTATATACACTGAGACATACACCACTCAGTGAATATATACTGAGACATACACCACTCAGTGTATATATACTGAGACATACACCACTCAGTGTATATACACTGAGACATACACCACTCAGTGTATATACACTGAGACATACACCACTCAGTGAATATACACTGAGACATACACCACTCAGTGTATATATACTGAGACATACACCAATCAGTGTATATACACTGAGACATACACCACTCATTGTATATACCCTGAGACATACACCACTCAGTGTATATACACTGAGACATACACCACTCCGTGCATATACACTGAGACATACACCACTCAGTGAATATATACTGAGACATACACCACTCAGTGTATATATACTGAGACATACATAAATCAGTGTATATACACTGAGACGTACACCACTCAGTGTATATACACTGAGACATACACCACTCAGTGAATATACACTGAGACATACACCACTCAGTGTAATATACTGAGACATACACCACAGTGATATATACTGAGACATACACCACTCAGTGTATATACACTGAGACATACACCACTCAGTGAATATATGCTGAGACATACACCACTCAGTGTATATATACTGAGACATACACCACTCAGTATATATACACTGAGACATACACCACTCAGTGTATATACACTGAGACATACACCACTCAGTGAATATATACTGAGACATACACCACTCAGTGTATATACACTGAGACATACACCACTCAGTGAATATATACTGAGACATACACAACTCAGTGAATATATACTGAGACATACACCACTCAGTGAATATATACTGAGACATACACCACTCAGTGTATATACACTGAGACATACACCACTCAGTGTATATACACTGAGACATACACCACTCAGTGTATATACACTGAGACATACACCACTCAGTGAATATATACTGAGACATACACCACTCAGTGTATATACACTGAGACATACACCACTCAGTGAATATATGCTGAGACATACACCACTCAGTGTATATATACTGAGACATACACCACTCAGTGTATATACACTGAGACATACACCACTCAGTGTATATACACTGAGACATACACCACTCAGTGAATATATACTGAGACATACACCACTCAGTGTATATACACTGAGACATACACCACTCAGTGAATATATACTGAGACATACACCACTCAGTGAATATATACTGAGACATACACCACTCAGTGTATATATACTGAGACATACACCACTCAGTGTATATACACTGACACATACACCACTCAGTGTATATACACTGAGGCATACACCACTCAGTGTATATACACTGAGACATACACCACTCTGTATATACACTGAGACATACACCACTCAGTGAATATATACTGAGACATACACCACTCAGTGTATATACACTGAGACAATACACCACTCAGTGATATATACTGAACATACACCACTCAGTGAATATATAACTGAGACATACACCACTCAGTGTATATACACTGAGACATACACCACTCAGTGAATATATACTGAGACATACACCACTCAGTGTATATACACTGAGATATACACCACTCAGTGTATATACACTGAGACATACACCACTCAGTGAATATACACTGAGACATACACCCTCAGTGAATATATACTGAGACATACACCACTCAGTGTATATACACTGAGATATACACCACTCAGTGTATATACACTGAGACATACACCACTCAGTGTATATACACTGAGACATACACCACTCAGTGTATATATACTGAGACATACACCACTCAGTGTATATACACTGAGACATACACCACTCGGTGAATATATACTGAGACATACACCACTCAGTGTATATATACTGAGACATACACCACTCAGTGTATATACACTGAGACATACACCACTCAGTGAATATACACTGAGACATACACCACTCAGTGTATATACACTGAGACATACACCACTCAGTGAATATATACTGAGACATACACCACTCAGTGTATATACACTGAGATATACACCACTCAGTGTATATACACTGAGACATACACCACTCAGTGTATATACACTGAGACATACACCACTCAGTGTATATATTCATTGAGACATACACCACTCAGTGTATATACACTGAGACATACACCACTCAGTGTATATATTCATTGAGACATACACCACTCAGTGTATATATACTGAGACATATACCACTCAGTGTATTTATACATTGAGACATACACCACTTAGTGTATATACACTGAGACATACACCACTCAGTGTATATATACACTGAGACATGCACCACTCGGTGTATATACACTGAGACATACACCACTCAGTGTATATATTCACTGAGACATAAACCACTCAGTGTATATACACTGAGCCATACACCACTCAGTGTATATAAACTGAGACATACACCACTCAGTGTATATACACTGAGACATACACCACTCTGTGTATATACACTGAGAAATACACCACTCTGTGTGTATACACTGAGACATACACCACTCAGTGTATATATACACTGAGACATACACCACTCAGTGTATATACACTGAGATATACACCACTCAGTGTATATATTCACTGAGACATACACCACTCAGTGTATATACACTGAGATATACACCACTCAGTGTATATACACTGAGACATACACCATTCAGTGTATATATACTGAGACATACAACACTCAGTGCATATATACACTGAGCCATACACCACTCAGTGTATATACACTGAGACATACACCACTCAGTGTATATACACTGAGACATACACCACTCAGTGTATAAACACTGACACATACACCACTCAGTGTATATACAATGAGATATACACCACTCAGTGTATATACACTGAGACATACACCACTCAGTGTATGTATACACTGAAACATACACCACTCAGTGTATATACACTGAGGCATACACAACTCAGTGTATATATTCACTGAGACATACATCACTCAGTGTATATACACTGAGATATACACCACTCAGTTTATATACACTGAGACATACACCACTCAGTGTATATACACTGAGACATACACCACTCATTGTATATACACTGAGATATACACCACTCAGTGTATATACACTGAGACATACACCACTCAGTGTATATATACACTGAGACATACACCACTCAGTGTATATACACTGAGGCATACACCACTCAGTGTATATGTTCACTGAGACATACACCACTCAGTGTATATACACTGAGATATACACCACTCAGTGTATATACACTGAGACATACACCACTCAGTGTATATACACTGAGACATACACCACTCAGTGCATATACACTGAGATATACACCACTCCGTGTATATACACTGAGACATACACCACTCAGTGTATATATACACTGAGACGTACACCACTCAGTGTATTTACACAGAGATATACACCACTCAGTATATATACACTGAGACATACACCATTCAGTGTATATATTCTCTGAGACATACACCACTCAGTGTATATACACTGAGACATACACCACTCAGTGTATATACACTGAGACATACACCACTCAGTGTATATACACTGAGATATACACCACTCAGTGTATATACACTGAGATATACACCACTCAGTGTGTATACACTGAGACATACACCACTCAGTGTATATATACACTGAGACATACACCACTCAGTGTATATACACTGAGATATACACCACTCAGCGTATATACACTGAGACATACACCACTCAGTGTATATACACTGAGATATACACCACTCAGTGTGTATTCACTGAGATATACACCACTCAGTGTATATACACTGAGACATACAATACTCAGTGTATATACACTGAGATATTCACCACTCAGTGTATATACACTGAGATATACACCACTCAGTGTATATTCACTGAGATATACACCACTCAGTGTACATACACTGAGACATACACCACTCAGTGTATATACACTGAGATATACACCACTCCGTGTATATACACTGAGATATACACCACTCAGTGTATATGCACTGAGATATACACCACTCAGTGTATATACACTGAGATATGCACCACTCAGTGTATATACACTGAGATATACACCACTCAGTGTATATACACTGAGATATACACCACTCAGTGTATATACACTGAGATATACACCACTCAGTGTATAACACTGAGATATACACCACTCAGTGTATATACACTGAGATATACACCACTCAGTGTATATATACACTGAGACATACACCACTCAGTGCATATACACTGAGATATACACCACTCAGTGCATATACACTGAGATATACACCACTCAGTGTATATACACTGAGATATACACCACTCAGTGTATATATACACTGAGACATACACCACTCAGTGTTTATACACTGAGATATACACCACTCAGTGTATATACACTGAGATATACACCACTCACTGTATATACACTGAGATATACACCACTCAGTGTATATACACTGAGATATACACCACTCAGTGTATATACACTGAGATATACACCACTCAGTGCATATACACTGAGATATACACCACTCAGTGTATATACACTGAGATATACACCACTCAGTGTATATATACACTGAGATATACACCACTCAGTGCATGTACACTGAGATATACACCACTCAGTGTATATACACTGAGATATACACCACTCAGTGTATATACACTGAGATATACACCACT
This sequence comes from Cherax quadricarinatus, assembly GCF_026875155.1. NCBI lineage: Eukaryota > Metazoa > Arthropoda > Malacostraca > Decapoda > Parastacidae > Cherax > Cherax quadricarinatus. The sequence continues at coordinate 45,436,856 of NC_069430.1, forward strand.
CAGTGTATATACACTGAGATATACACCACTCAGTGTATATATACACTGAGACATACACCACTCAGTGTATATACACTGAGACATACACCACTCAGTGTATATACACTGAGATATACACCACTCAGTGCATATACACTGAGATATACACCACACTCAGTGTATTACACTGAGACATACACCACTCAGTATATATACACTGAGATATACACCACTCAGTGTATATACACTGAGATATACACCACTCAGTGTATATATACACTGAGATATACACCACTCAGTGTATATACCCTGAGATATACACCACTCAGTGTATATACACTGAGATATACACCACTCAGTGTATGTACACTGAGATATACACCACTCAGTGTATATACACTGAGACATACACCACTCAGTGTATATACACTGAGATGTACACCACTCAGTGTATATACACTGAGATATACACCACTTAGTGTATATATACACTGAGATATACACCACTCAGTGTATATACACTGAGATATACACCACTCAGTGTATATACACTGAGATATACACCACTCAGTGTATATACACTGAGACATACACCACTCAGTGTATATACACTGAGATATACACCACTCAGTGTATATACACTGAGATATACACCACTCAGTGAATATATACACTGAGATATACACCACTCAGTGTATATACACTGAGATATACACCACTCAGTGTATATACACTGAGATATACACCACTCAG
>NC_069430.1:45441739-45462791 GCF_026875155.1 Cherax quadricarinatus
GGGTGCACTGGGGTTGTAGACTGGTTTTCCTAGAGGTAAGGGTTTGGCTGGTCTGCAGTTGGACAATTAGCCCCTGCGGGCCCACTCTTTTTTTTTTTTTCCAACCCAAAGTAACCCTTGTGATTCTTTTAGTACCACCTACTGTTTTGGGGTTAATTTGTTTGGTCAAGGCACTCAAAACCCCCCCTGCCCCCTCCAGATCTATTTAAAAATCAAGGTCTTAGGGTGTTTTCTAGTTTGATCCAAAATTTGCTGTAAGCTTTTGGGGTTTGTGATTGGAGTCTTAAAAAATAGCCAAATTATACTAGACCAGTACTTTGCCCAAGTTCCCGAAAAGTGCCCCCGCAAGTCAACTGCCTCACTATGGGAGTCATCTACATTTGGGAATGCTTGTATGAGAACATGCGCATCTCCCCTTACTTGTCCCTTTAAATACAAAATTTGGTAACACTTGAAAGATCCCCTATCGTACGATGTTTAAAAGATAGACTAAAACTCCCCTTTTTTCTCCCGGATTAAACCGGCATGCAAAATTCTGGGGTTTTGGTAGACACCTCTGTTTTCCTTTTCTAGGTTGACCAACAACTTGTCTACACCCTTTCCCCTTTCTAAAGCCTTAGTTTTGCAGGACACAAGTTGTCCTCCACTTCAAATATTGACCAGCAGCCGCCCCCTTTCAGCATCATCTGCAAATTCACCAAAGCGCTCTCCAGCCCCTTATACAAAATTTATATGACTCACATCTACTTTTAAGGCATTGGTGTAGTTTTTATTCTCAGGGTTTAGTTTTTGTTCTTAACTCCATACCTTGTAATTTAGTAACATCCCCTTCCCAACTTGAGTGATGTTTTCTTTGTTTTGGCATCCATGGACTTGCCGCCGCCTAACTTCCTCAACCCAGCCATGGTTAGGGAATTAAAATCACAATTATACGATTTAAGAGCCCTTTTGTGAGTAATTCTTGCACTTGTATAAACCCTAGCCACCATGTGCTAGAAAATTAAATTTGGGCTAATTATTCCACCACATGTTTAAAATTTTTTGGTACCCAAACCCCACTTTCTTAAATCAGTCACTTGATTTTTAAAGAATTAATTCAATTAATTTTTCATGAGCATCCGGTTCAGGGGGGCCCGGGGGGCAGATAGGGAAAAATTTTTTGGGTGTTACTTGTACATACCTAAAACATTACTGCATACAGAATCCCCTTGGGAGACAACAACGTATTGTTTAAAAAGTCCCCCATTAGCCCTGTGAAAAATTAAACCACCTTGGTCACTGCAGGGGGGCCCCTCGCCCCTCACAATTTTATCATATCTACCCCGAGCCATTAAATTGGGTGCACCCTCAAGTAGGGCGCTACTAATTAATTTGTGGACTGATGATTATATTATTTAACTGAAAAGGGGGGGGTGGGTTACAAGGGATATCCCCCTCAAGGAAAAAACACTTGTACTATCCCCCCACTTACCGATTTTCCTTGGTGGTCCTTGATGTGGTGGATCACCCTAACCTATCAAATTAAAACTACCTAATGGCCAGTATCAGTCTGTAAATAAAAAGGTTACTTAACTGTGGGTGTTGAGCTCTTTTTCCTCCATTCACCATCTTTTTTCGATTTCCTGTTTCACCGACAGGTTTTTTCCAGAGGAGGGTATCCTTTGGTTTGCCCCATTTAGAAGTCGTGATTCCTGAACTTCACTTTCCTCGTGACGGAACAACGTGGTTACGTTTTCACTCGGAAAAGGGACTTATTTCCTTCACGCATTCTTTTAAACTTAGCGTTTTTACTTTTAAAAATGAAATTTTCAAGACTTTTAATGTCTCTAATTTTTCACTTTAAGATAAAATCCAAAAAGATCTGAGACCGAGGTGATGATTAAACCAAGGGTAATTTTCCCGGGACACAGTCCTTTGGGACGCGCCGTCACCCGACCCTCCCTTTTACTCTTTTCCATTTTATTAGGGTGGTTCCATAAATCACTTTCCCTCACTCTCCACCAGGAACAGTTCGTCACTTTCTTTTATAAAATGAGGCCTATATTAATCCTTAGGGCCGCCTTTGAAGCCTTTTCCGGGTTCCTGCTTTCCCACCCCCTCATCATTCGAACACCCCCCCTCTGGGCCCCCAGTTCGCCCTTACCCCTGCACTCTGCGCAGGCGCAGGGGGAACCCATTGGTTCCATTCAAAATACAAAACTTTTGCCCAAAAAACAAACACATTAAACACTTATGGGGCACTATACTTCGGAAATTAAAATTTCCACACGGGGGCGGGCAGAAGTCGTTAGACATTAAAATTTTGCGTCTTCCTCCAGGAACGATCCCAGCCCCTCTTGATTGCGCTGTGTTTTCCTAGTGGGTTTTCTACAATTTCTTCTTGCTTACTCTGTCAGTGCTTCAATTCACTCGTGTCATTTCCCTTAGATTTCCATCTGCACGGATTGAACACCATTTAATTTTAAGGGAATTAATTTTTAAGGGGACGCAAATTTTCCTGACCTGACACAACATTTTGCTTTCTGACAAACCTTGTGCATCTGGGTATAATGAAACTCCCTTTGCCCAGAGGCCACAATGTTCGATGTTGTTCATAAAAATTAAAACAATGTCCCTTTTTAATGTTCTGTCGGTTTACTGCCTTGGGCACCAAAAAATGTTCACGTATGTAAGAAAATTCTTTACGCCACACATCGGACCAATGAAAAATTACCTTATTAAACATTTGAACTTATCATCAACACGGTCACGTTTTGTAATCCTCATCACTTCCCTCGGGATTATCCTATGTGGGTGCAGCTTCTAACCTTCGTCCGCATATTGGGTGAGGGGGGAGTCAGGTTCCCCGGTCGGGGTTGTCGTCATGTTGACGGGGGGGCGATTTTTTCCCCAATTCCCCTTGCCCCCCAACACTGCACGGAAATTCCTCCAAAAATTAATTCTTTTCCCTTGTAGCACCTTACGAAGAATTTTTCACTGTACCATCATTCTTTCGTACGTCCTCCTCCCAGGGGCCTGGGAGTAATAAATTTCCAGACACACCCTCGCTGGGTCAAAAAAGGACTGTCATCATCATCTTTTTTAATTCCATAAAGTTTTGGGGCACCCCAAAACAAAATTGGGGGCTTATCAGTCACAATTTGGAAGGATCCCCTGCTGAAAATTTCCGGAACAGCTGTATTAACTTTTTCTCAGACAAGTCCTGAGCCACTTCTATATGAACAGCCCTAGAAGCTGTACAGTAGAATCATACACCTTAAAGGGAACACCTCTGAAGTACCTTTTAAAAAATGAGGGCCCCACTTAGTCCACCCCGGTCACACAAAGGGTTTTAAAACCAACTGCACTGTTCCTTGGGCAATGGTGGAGGACCTGGGTACATGTGGGTTCTGGCATCCCCCCGGGCAAATATTCACACCTTTATAACCCTTTTTAAACTTTGCCGCCCTTGGGGAAACCCAGGTTTCCGTTTTACATTTTAAAGGTTCCTGTCCCCCACCGGCATCACGTTATTATGGGCATTAAAGACAATCAAGGTTGTCAGGTGTGATTTTTGGGCAGCAAGAAGGGTGCTTAGCATATTCCCCCAATTCAGCTTTTGAAACCTTTTTCGCACCAAATTACATCACCCTTTAAATACACCCCAGTTTTTCTTTATTGACCCTTTCACAATTTTCAGTCCCATTAATTTAATTCATCCTGTAGGTTTTCTGCTTGTACCCTCTGTACCCATTTTTCGGGGGATGGGAAAAAAATGTTGGGTACATCTTCTTATAAAATTTTAAAAACTAACCGCACGCTAATCATTGGGTAAGGAAGAAACCTATTAATGCAATGGCTAAGGAGGGACTATGACGGAGCGGTGTCCCTTTAAATTTTGACAGGAGCAATATGTCCTTTTCCCGGCCCGTTAATTTTGTCCACCACCAACTTGGCCCTTTTTAAACCCCGATAAAGCACCACAAAATTTTTTATAAGTCAAGCCTCGAGACAAGAAAGCAGCCGGGTTCTCGTCACCAGGAAAGGATTAAAGGGTTTAAATATGTGACCCAAACTTTTATTTTTCCCGCTTTGATTGATTTTAGCGACTCTGTTTTTTACATACACAATCTTACTTTACCTTACGAATCCATTGTAAGGATACCTCGTTTTCAGACCAAATTTAAAGGTGTCGCTGATATTATCTCTCCAATTTTTTTCTTTTAATTGGCAAAATTTACACTACATAAAGGGCCCTTAATTCCAACTGATAAGGTTGTGATTTTTATTGGAACCACCCTAGCCTTAGACATAACAAAAAAATGGCACTTTATTGAAGGTAAGTGATGCTCCATATGCTAATTTCGAAAAACGCAAAAAAAATGGGCATTTTCTCCATCTTGACTGGCCACATTACTGGGAAAATCCGACATTTGGTTTTAAATTTTAATATTCACCTATTGTTCTTCCCCCCTTTTAACAAATTCCCCGGTGGGTTTATCCCAAACACATTTTAAACTTCATGCTTTTTATCAAAAATTTTCCCCTTTTTGGGAATGGGGAAAAGCCCAGTGGACGAAGCATTTTGAAACTTCCCAAGTAAGATCTCTTGGGTTAATTTATTGGGCTACTGAGTTTTTAGACTTTAACGATAACAAATCTTCTCTGTGTCCCAAGTCAGTCCCCCGCACATATTATTTAGAACTTCAACCCGGGTTGTCTTTATTTATTTGAGCCCTTAAAATGGACGAATTTTTCTTTCCCTTCCCCCAGGGGCATATTTGCCCCTTTCATTTTTCATTAAACCCCTTTAATAAGTCATTATTCCTCTTCAGTAGACGTCCCCCCAGGGAAAATTTTCCACATAAAATTTGTTTACCCATTTTCTCCACTCAGTGGACCACCCCTACGCTTAAGGTGTGCATTTTTCGTTGCCTGGATAAACACTGGGGTACACCAAACAAAACATCCTGAAGCGAAAATCTTAGGGGGTGTGGGTCATTAGGGTTCCGGGCCTAAAAACTAGGCAATCCGGCGCCTCCTGCAGACCCACTCTCAGGAAAGCTTTTTTATGCCCCGTAAAAGGGTTTAATTTTTAACCCCGAATTTAATAAAATGTCTCCCGTTTTTCGTCAACGACGGACCTGTCATCAAACAGTCATTTAAACTTGGGGACATTTTTGTTATCCTGGCACTACAATTAAAAAACAAACCTCAGAGGAGTGGTCTTAGAATCCTCCTTTACTCGTGTGTGGCAAATAGTGACCTAAATCGGGCTTTTCAGGAGGTCCTCCTCTATGAATTTTTTATTTAACCTCATTAATTTTATCATCGTAAGCAGTAAAAGTTTGGGTCTTTCTCGTTCGTGGAGTGAGCCTTTAATTTTCCAACGCCATCCGGTAATTAGTTGGTAGGGCTGGATGGTTCAGCTTCCACGGAAGTCTCACCCAGTATTGTCCGATTTTAAATTTAACATCCTTCTGGTATTGTCTTGAGTAAAGGAATCATTTGGGCTTTCATTTAATTTATCCCTATGCGTCCAATTCCCATAATTTATTCACAGGTTCAAAATTCATCCTCTTTGAAGTATTTTTATGGGGTGTTTTCATGAGAAGACACACCGTAAAATGTATTTATGGCTTCCCCCCCATCATTTTTATCAGAGAGGAAAACCTGGGCCAAATCAAATGGACTCCTGCGGTCCTTAGAAGGGTGATCCGCTTTCTTTGTCATACCCTTTAAAAAAGGTGGGATAATGGTCCTACTATCAAAATTTTATTGGGCCCACAAATCATTATTTACACCGAAGGTGCCAAATTTTACCTTACTTGAAAAACTTACAGTGTGTTACCAAGCCCTATTGTGAATTTTTTTTTTTTTGGGAGCCTATCCACAATTCGGCTTAATACGTTTTCTTTATTGCCCAGCCTGACAGTTACATAAACGGTCGTATACTGGGCCTTTTATTCGAGAGAAAGCCAATAACTTGGGATAGCGGACTCCCATTTGTACCTTCTCCCATTAAGGTACGTTGTGATCCCTGATCCAGAATGTGTTACAGTTTTTTGGGTTTTGCCCTTTATCATTAATCCCATCCAACCAGGCCAAAAGCACCCAGCCCCCCAGGCCCTCATTACCGACATTAGCTGCAATCTTTTCGTTGGGTATGTTGTTCGGGTTTTTTTCCCTCATACTATTGTTACCCTTTTTTACGTTTGATCCACCCTTACAAATAGTATGTGGTTCTTCCCTTTTTATACTGAAACATGGTGCAAGTTAGCCGGCAATCCCTTACATTTTGATTTCCTGACACCTGATACACAGAAGCTCTTCCAATTTCCCCTTTAAAACCCCTGAATTATAGGCATTACGTTCTTAAGAATGAGTACCGTTGCAGAAGATCAAACTCTCCTTTCTTTGCCTGCCTCTTACAAATGGGGTACCCTTATTGTGGGCTTCCTCCTCTTCTTTGATGTGGAGAAAACCCCTATTACTGGCCCTGCCTTGTATGTGCCACGTAACCCCGTTTAGTAGGTGATTATGATTATTGATATTGGGAAAAGTTTCCTTTTGTGGAACTTGACAGGTGCACTGGGGGCTGTAGAGTGGTATTCCTAGAGGTAATGGGTTGGCTGGTCTGCAGTTGGACAAATTTGCTCCGCAGGCCCCCTTTATTTTTTCAACCCAAAGTAACCCTTTGTATTGTTTTGTGCCACTTACTGTTTGGGGTTCAATTTGTTTGGACAAGGACTCAACAACCACCCGCTCCCTCCGTCTATTTATTACTCAAGGTTTGGAGTGCTTTCTAGTTTTATCCTAAATTGCTGTAAGCTGTTGCGGGTTTTGATCTGGAGTCTCAAATAGCCCAAAATTTGCTACTAGATCCCCCTACTTTGCTCCCAAGTTACCGTAGTACCTCCAAAAAGTCAACTCCTCACTATAGGAGCATCTACATTTGGGAATCTTGTTGAGAACAGCCATCCCCCTTACTTGACGGGAACATGTGGTTAGGGGTTTTAACGGAGCAAGGCGACTTATTTCATTCACCATTCTTTTAACTTAGCGTTATTTCTTTAATTACATTGCAATTTACAAGACGATTTAATGTTCAAAATTATTTCACATTGAGATCACCCATTAATCTGAGACCGGAGTGATGTTTAAAACCAAAGGGTAATTTTCCCCGGGACACAGTCCATGGCGACGCACCAGCCCCGGTCCTACCCTTATTCATCTTTTTACCACTTTTTTACGGTGGTTCCTAAATCACTTTCCCTCATCTCCACCAAACGTTACGGACATTCCTTTTATGAAATGGGGCCATTTAATCCTTACCCGCCGGAAACCCCAAATTTTCCGGGTCCATGCTTTCCCAGCCTCCCACTAATTCAAAACACTCCCCCACCTCGTCCCCCATTCGACCTATACCCCCGCACGTCTGCGCGGGGCGCAGCGGGAACCCGTTGGTTCCATTCAAAATAAAAATACTTTTTGATCCAAACAACACTTTAAAAAACTTATTAGGCACTATAGCTGGGAAAATTTAAATAATTTCCACACCCACACCTGACAAACTGTGGCCAACCCCCAGGTACCTTCTGAATGCTAGGTGAACAGGACAGCGGTGTTTAAAGGGGAACATGCCCAACCTTTCACCCCTGCGGGATCAACCCCGTACGGGTGGTCACTATATGATTGTACCGTGTTACCGAGGTTAAATAAACTTAAAATAATAAATACCTACGAGTTATAGACTTATGCGTTCCCCTGGGCTCAAAACAGAAAGCCGGATTGAATCCCTTTGGGTCGACCTGGAAAAAATCTTAACGGCAAGGAGCCCCGTGGAAATAAGCACTTTGTCGGGCTTTTTGGGTTGGTTGGGGAATTTACACTGTAATAAAATTTACTTGTGTATCTGTGCCTAAATAAACTTTCACTTTTAGGCTTTTCGTGGTCATTGTAAAATTTATGTATGTCGTATCTAAATGATGAAAATTTAACCGGTCACCTGTTTTCAATACACCTGGGGCACCCTGTTATTAAACACCTGGTGCACCGTTATTAATGGGACCCGGGGACCGTTATCTAATGGCCCTGGGCACCTGTTACAATGGCACCTGGGGCACCTGTTATCTAATGACACCTGGTGCACCGTTATCTAAAGGGGACCCGGTGCACCGTTTTCTAAGACACCCGGTGCCCTTTTTACAATGGGGACCCGGTGCACCCTTTTTTCAATGCACCTGGTGACTGTTATCAATGACCCTGGTGCACCGTTACTAATGACACCGGTGCACTGTTATCTAATGGGACCCTGGTGACCTGACTAATGACACCGGTGCACCCGTTATTAAAGACACCTGGTGCACCTGTTTTCAATGACACCTGGGGCACCTGGGTTTTTAATGACACCCTGGTGCACCCGTTATTTAAGACACCTGGTGCACCTTTATCTAATGCACCTGGGGCAACCCGTTATTAATGACACCCGGTGCACCTGTTATTTTTGACCCTGTGCCCGTTTTTCAAAAGACACCTGGGGCACCCGTTGCCTAATGACACCCGGTGCACCTGTTATCTAATGCACTGGTGCACCTGTTATCTATGACACTTGGGGCACCTTTTATCTAAGGGACCTGTTGCCCTTTACACTGGGGCACCTGTTGCCTAATGACACCTGGTGCACCTGTTATCTAATGACACCTGGTGCACCTGTTATCTAATGACACCTGGTGCAATTGTTATCTAATGACACCTGGGGGACCTTTTTCTAATGACACCTGGTGCACCTGTTTCTAATGCACCGGGCACCTGTTATCTATGACACCCGTGCACCCGTTATCTATGACACCTGGGGCACCCGTTTTCTAATGACCACCTGGTGCACCGTTGCCTAATGACACCCCGGGCACCTTTATCTAAAGACCCTGGGCACCTGTTTTCTATGACACCTGGTGCACCTTATCTAATGACCCTGGTGCACCTGTTATCTAAAGACACCTGGTGCCTGTTGCCTAATGACACCCGTGCACCTGTTATTAATGACACCCGGGCAAACCCGTTATCTAAAGACCCCTGTTGCCTAATGGGCACCTGGTGCACCTGTTATCTAATGACACGGGGGCACCTGTTATTAATGGGACCCGTTGCCTAATGACACCCGGGGCACCTGTTGCCCTTTACCTGGTGCACGTTGCCTAATGACCCTGGTCCACCTGTTGCCAATGCCCTGGTGCCCTGTTGCCTAAAAGACACCTGGTGCACCTGTTCCTCATGACACCTGGGGCACCGTTGCCTAATGACACCTGTGCCCTGTTTTCCCAAGGGCACCTGGTGCACCTGTTGCCTAAGACCCGGTCACCGTTCCCAATGCACCTGGTACCGTTGCCTAAGACACCTGGTGCACTGTTGCCAAAGAACCTGGTGCCCCTGTTGCCTAATGAACCGGTGCACCCGTTCCAAAGACACCTGGTGCACTGTTCCTAATCAAACCCGGGGCACCTGTTGCCTAATGACCCCTTCCCCTTTGCCTAATGACACCTGGTGCACCTTTGCCAAAAAACACCCGGTGCCAAAAAACACCTGGTGAACCGGTGCCAATGACACCTGGGCACCTTTGCCTAATTACACCTGGGCCCGTTCCAAGAAACCCGGTGACCTGTTGCCAAGACACCCGGGCACCTGTTGCCAATGACACCTGTGCACCCTGTTGCCCAAAGAACCTGGTGACCTGTTGCTAAAGACACATGGGCCCTGTTGCCCAATGAACCTGGTGCACCTGTTTCCCAATGACACCCCGGTCACCTTTTCTAATGACACTGGTCCCTGTTTTCTAATGCACTGGTTCACCTGTTATCTAATGACACCGGTGCACCTGTTTCTAATGACACCCGGTGCCCTTTTTTTCTAATGACAAAATGGTGCCCTGTTTCAAGCACCGGGCACCCGTTATCTAATGACACCTGGTGCACCTGTTATCTAAGACACCTGGTGCATTGTTATTAATGACACCCGGTGCACCCGTTTCCTTGACACCTGGTGCCCTGTTTTTCTAATGCACCGGTGCACCCGTTATCAATGACACCTGGTGCATGTTATTAAAAGCCCTGGGGACCTTTTTGCCTTAAAGACACCTGGTGCACCTGTTATCTAATGACACCCCTTTTCCTAATACCCCGGTGCACCCTTTTTTAATGAACTTTGGGGCACCTGTTTTTCAAAAGGCACCTGTTGCCTAAGCACCGGTGCACCTGTTATCTAATGACACCCGGGGCATTTTTCTAATGGGCACTGGGGACCCGTTATCTAATGACACTTTGGGGCACCGTTATCAATGACACTTGGTGCACCTTTACTAATGCCCTGGTGCACCTGTTATCTAATGACACCGGCCCGTTATTAATGACACCTGGTGCCCGTTATTAAGACACCCGGTGCACCCGTTATCTAATGCCCTGGGGGACTGTTATCTAAAGACACCTCGTGCACCTGTTACTAATGACACTGGTGCCCTGTTCCTAAGACCCTGGTGCACCTTTGCTAAAGACACCCGGTGCACCGTTATCTAAAGAACCTGGTGCCCTGTTACTAATTTCACGGTGCACCTGTTTTCTAATGGGCACTGGGGGACTGTTGCCTAAAACACCTGTGCCCCCTTTTTCTAAAGCACCCGGTGCACCTGTTTCTAATGACACCCTTTTCCCAATGACACCCGGTGACCTGTTTTTCAATGACCTTGGTGACCTGTTTTAATGGCAAACCCGTTGCCTAATGACAAACCTCGTGCACCTGTTTTTAATGCAACCGGTGCACCTTTTCTAATGACATGGTGCACCTGTTTTCAAAAGACACTTGGTGCACCCGTTTTTCTAATGAACCCTTTGGGCACCTGTTATCTAAGGCACCCGTTGCCAAAAAACCTGGTGCACCCGTTGCTAATGACACCTGGTGCCCTGTTCCTAATGACCCCTGGTGCACCTTTGCCTAATGACACCTGGTGAACCTGTTTTTCCCAAAAGACCCTGGTGCACCGTTTCCCAAAACAAAATGGTGCACCTTTGCCTAAAGACCGGTGCACCCGTTGCCCAATGAACCGGGGCACCTTTGCCTAATGAACCGGTGCAAAACCCGTTTCCTAATGACACCTGGTGCACCCGTTGCCTAAAGACACCTGGTGCACCTTTGCCTAATGACACCTGGGCACCGTTGCCTAAGACACCTGGTGACTGTTTCCCAATACACCTGTGCACTGTTGCCTAATGACACCTGGTGCACCTGTTGCCAATGACCCTGGGCACCTGTTGCCTTGACACCTGGTGCACCTTTGCCAAGACACCGGGGCACTGTTGCCTAAGACACCGGTGCACCGTTGCCTAATGAACCTGGTGCACCCGTTGCCCAAAAGACACCTGGTGCACTGTTGCCCAAGACACCCGGTGCACCTGTTGCCTAAGACCCTGGGGCACCCTTTTGCCCAATGCACCCGGTGCACCTGTTTCCCAAGACACCCGGTACCTGTTGCCTAAAGACACCGGGGACCGTTGCCTAATGACACCTGGTGCACCCCTTTTCCCAAAGACACCTGGTGCACCCGTTTCCTAATGACACCTGGTGCACCTGTTGCCTAATGACACCTGGTGCACCTGTTGCCTAATGACACCTGGTGCACCTGTTGCCTAATGACACCTGGTGCACCTGTTTCCCAATACACCTGGTGCACCTTTTGCCTAATACACTGGTGCACCCGTTTCCTAATGAACCCCGGGGCACCTGTTGCCTAATGACCTGGTGCACCGTTGCCTAATGAACTGGTGCACCCTTTCCAATGGGCACCGGTGCACCTGTTGCCCAAGAACCTGGTGCCCAATGACACCGGTTTCACCCCGTTGCCCAATGACACCTGGTGCCCTGTTGCCCAATGACACCTGGTGCACCCGTTGCCTAATGACACTGGTGCCCTTTTCCTAATGACACCCGGGGGCACCCGTTTTCCCAAACACCTGGTGCACCTGTTGCCCAATGACACCTGGTGCACCCCGTTGCCTAATGAAACCCGGTCACCTGTTGCCTAATGACCCTGGTGACCGTTGCCTAATGACACCGGGACCTGTTGCCTATGACACCTGGTGCACCCGTTGCCTAATACACCTGGTGACCTTTGCCCAATGACATGGTGAAAACCCGTTGCCTAATGCACCTGGGCCCTGTTGCCTAATGACACCTGGTGCACCTGTTATCTAATGACACCTGGTGCACCTGTTATCTAATGACACCTGGTGCACCTGTTATCTAATGACACCTGGTGCACCCGTTACTAAAGACCCTGGGACTGTTATCTAATCACCCGGGCACCCCGTTATTTGACACCTGGTGCACCGTTGCCTAATGACACCTGATGCACCTGTTTTCTAATGACCCTGGGGCCCACCCCGTTTTTCTTAATGACACCGGGGCCCTGATCTAATGACACCTGGGGCCCTGTTGCCCAATAACCCGGTGCACCTGTTATCTAAGACACCTGGTTTACCCGTTTTTCTAATGCACCTGGTGCACCTTTACAAAAGAAAACCTGTGCACCTGTTGCCTAATGACACCTGATGCACCTGTTATCTAATGACACCTGGTGCACCTGTTATCTAATGACACCTGTTGCCTAATGACACCTGGTGCACCTGTTATCTAATGACACCTGTGCCTAATGACACCGGTGCACCTGTTTTTAATACACTTGGGGGACCTGTTATCAATGAAAATTGGTGCACCTGTTACTAATGACACCCTGTGCACCTGTTATCTAATGACACCTGGGACCTGTTATTAAGACACCTGGGCACCTTTTATCAAATGACACCGGGTTTGACCTTTTATCTAAGACCCCTGGTGCACCTGTTATCTAAGAACCCTGGTGCACCTGTTATCTATGACCCCTGGGCCCCTGTTGCCTAAGACCCCTGGTGCACCTTTTATCTAATGAACCTGGTGACCTGTTATCAAATGAAAAACCGGGCACTGTTATCTAATGACCCCTGGTGCCCTGTTGCCTAATGACACCTGATGCACCTGTTATCTAATGACACCTGGTGCACCTGTTATCTAATGACACCTGTTCCCTAATGACCCCTGGTGCACCTGTTATTAAGACACTTGGGCCCTTTTACAAATGCCCCTGTTGCCAAGACACCGGTGCACCTGTTATCTAATGACACCTGGGCACCTGTTATCAAGAACTGGTGCACCTGTTATCTAATGCACTTGGTGCACCTTTTATCTAATGGAAAACCTGTTCCTAATTCCACCTGTGCACCTGTTCTAATGCCCCCTGGTGCACCTGTTCCTATGACACCGGGTGCACCTGTTCCCCTAAGGGCACCGGGTGACCTTTCCCTAATGAACCTGGTGCACCTGTTCCCAATGCCCCGGTGCACCTTTTGCCTAATGACCCCTGGTGCCCCTGTTGCCTAATGACCCTGGGCACCTGTTTCCAAACGTGGTCCCCGTTCCTAATACACCTGGGCACCGTTGCCAAAACGCACCGGGTGCCCTGTTATCTATGACACCTGGGCACTTGTTACCTGAAAGTTACTTGTTACGGGTCGTGTGGGGGAGGGAGGGAGTTAAAAAACCCCAAGGGGTAATGTCCCAACTGCGGGGTTGGGACCTGGCTTTTTAACTTCAGAATAAACCAATTAGTCTTTAAAAATGAAGAGGAAGAATCAAGTCAAGTTAAGATTAAAATAATAGAAAAAGTGATAAATCAGGGAAAAGGTTGGGGCTTTTAACCCCGACAAGCGAGTCCTGAATTTTCCCAAGGCCAGTTAAGAACTCGCCTGCCGTGGGTTTCAAGCCTCCCCTTCCGTGGTTTACATTCGTGTTTGATTCGTGATCAAGGTTGTGACGTGCGAACAAAAAACGGGACACCTTAGGTATTGAATGTTATGTAAGAAAATTTTTTAACTCGTAAACAGTACCGTTTGATGTTTTTTAACCGTTTTAAAATGTTTTAAGGGATGAAGAGCGCATTTCATTCTTTGGATCCCTTCGGTTTTCAAACTACCCCACCCCTCACGTAACATTGATGCCTGTGAGGTCCTCTTGATAAGAGGAATTAAATTGAACCCTTTGGTTTCTAGAATTTTAAACCTGACTATTATTTCCCCAAGCGTTCATTGTACTTTTACCATTTTTCCCCCTGGTGTAATACTTATTTTACAATGCGGAAAGTGTCCCCAAGTCTGATTGCTACTTTTAGCCTCGGAAATATCGGTGCCTTTCCCAGTCTGTCGAGAATGGGCCCTTACCACGCACTAATTGCTTAATATGTCAACAAAATCCACACCCAACGGCAGATCCACGTCAGCATTAAAAGAATATACAAACCCATTTTTGCTGCTGTGCTTTGATTCTCAAGACTTGGACCCCCTCCACTTTGGGAAAAGACCCCTTCTGATAGGCGTGTAAAAAAATAAAATTTTTTAACACATCGGCCGTTCCCACCAGGCGGTGGCCCGAAAAAGAAAAACTTTCAGCTTTCCCGCCATCACTGTCTTCCCAGAGGCCCTTTAAATTACAGTCATAAAACTGAAACATTAACCCCCCTCCTTCAGGTGCTGGCACGTATTTCCCAGGTACTTACAGGTGGGGTTTTTGGTAGACAGCAACCCCCAGGGAGGAACAAAACCCCCCTGTGGTAGTGGGTTGGTAGACAGCAATCACCCGGGAGGACTACCGCCTGTGGTAGTGGGTTGGTAGACAGCAATCCCCCCAGGGAGGTACTACCGCCTGGGGTAGTAGGTTGGTAGCAGCAATCACCGGGGGGTCTCCCGTCCGTGGGGGTATTTGGGTAACACAACCCCCCGGGAGGTACTACGCCCTGGGGAAGAGGTGGTAGACACAATCACCCAGGGAGGGACTACCGCCCTTGGTAGTAGGTTGGTAGACACAATACCCAGGGGGGGTATTTCCGCCTGTGGTGTAGGTTGGTAACAGCAATCACCCAGGGAGGTACTACCCGTCCTGGGAGAGGTTGGTAGACAGCAATCACCCCAGGAGGTACTACCGCCTGTGGTGTAGGTTGGTAACAGCAATCACCCAGGGAGGTCTACCGTCCTGGGGTAGTGGGTTGGTAGACAGCAATCACCCAGGGGGGACACCGTCCGTGGTGGTAGGTTGGAAGACAGCAACCCACCCGGGGGAGTACACCGTCCTGTGGTAGTAGGTTGGTGGGACAGCAACACCCAGGGGTTTATACCTCGTGGTGTGGTTTGGGTAAAAGAAAATCACCCGGGGGGGTACTACCGCCCTTGGTAGTAGGTGGTAGACAGCAATCCCCCAGGGAGGATACCGTATTGGGGGTATAGGTTTTGGTTAGCAGCAATACCCAGGGGGTACTCCCGTTGTGGTAGTAGGTGGTAGACAGCAAACCCAGGGAGGACACACCTGTGGTAGGGGTTTTGGTAGACAGCAATCCCCGGGAGGTATACCGTCCGGGGGTAGTAGGTTTGGGGAAACAGCAATCACCCAGGGAGGTACTACCGCCTGGGGGGTAGTAGGTTGGGAGACAGAAATCCCCCGGGAGGTATACCGTCCTTGGTAGTAGGTTGGTAGACAGCAACCCCCAGGGAGGTACTACGTCCTGTGGTAGAGGTTGGTAACAGCAATACCCAGGGAGGTACACCGCCTGGGTAGTAGGTTGGGAGACGCAATCCCCAGGGGGTCTACGTCCTGTGGTATGGGTTGGTAGACAGCAATCACCCAGGGAGGTATCCCGTCCTGTGGTGGGTTTGGTAGAAGAACCACCCAGGGGAGGTCTCCGCCCTGGGTAGTAGGTTTGGGTCACAACCACCCAGGGGGGTTACCCCGCCCCTGTGGTAGTAGGTTGGTAGACAGCAACCACCCAGGAGGTATACCGTCCTGGGGTAGTGGGTTGGTAGACGAAAACCCCCAGGGGGGTATTTCCGTCCTGGGGTAGTAGGTTGGTAGACAGCAACCCCCAGGGAGGTACTACCGTCCGTGGTAGTAGGTTGGTAGACGCAACACCCGGGGAGGACACCGTTGGGGTAGTGGTTGGTAGACAGCAATACCCGGGAGGGTACTACCTCCTGTGGTAGTAGGTTGGTAGAAGAATCACCAGGGGGTACTACCGCCTTGTGTGGTTGGTAGCAGCAACCACCCAGGGAGGTCACCTCTGGGAGTGGGTTGGTAGACAGCAATCCCCCAGGGAGGTACTACCGTCCGGGGGGGTAGTAGGTTGGTAGACAGCACCCCCCCAGGGGGTACCCGTCCTTGGAGTGGTTGGTAGACAGAAACCCCCCAGGGGGGTACTACTTTTCCTGGGGTAGTGGGGTTTGGTAGACAGCAACACCCAGGGAGGTACCCCGCCCCTGTGGAAAGTGTTGGGGTAACAGAACCACCCAGGGAGGTACTACCCCTGTGGTTAGGTTGGTAGACAGCAACCCCCAGGGAGGGTACTCCCTTTGTGGTGTTTTGGTAGACAGCAATCCCCCAGGGGGTACTACCGTCCTGGGGAGTAGGTTGGTAGACAGCAACCCCCCGGGGAGGAAATACCGTTGTTTAGTGGGTTTGGGTGACGCAACCCCCCAGGGAGGTACTACTGTCCTGTGGTAGTGGTTGGTAGAAGAAATCACCCGGGGAGGTATACCGTCCTGTGGTAGTAGGTTGGTAGAAGCAACCACCCAGGGGGTATACCGTCCTCCAATTGTGTGAACATAGCTGTAATTGTTTTAAAAAGATGGTAAGATTGCTGGTGCTTTTTCTGTCCCAAAAAAACATGAAGGTTACGGGTATCTTGCTACTGCTACTAATTGAACAGTGATAACGGTTTTATCTTTCTTTTCCTTTGAAATTTGTCAGATTTTGACCACTCTACCTGGAGCTCTTACCTTTGTAAATTTATGATTAATGTGTTTATGATTCTTTTCCTTTTGAAATTATTCTGATGTGCCCGCTTACCTTGAGCTTTACCTTGTATTTGGGTCTATTATGACCAGATCTGTTCATCCTTTGTAACTGCTCAGCATCAAAACTTTGGAGCCCAGCCCCTGCCCTTTATGTCCCTCTAAAATTTTTGACTACCCCCACAGGATGGGTTGGGGTGCATAAAAAAAAACATAAAAACAAAAAAAAACACGCATTACACTTAGGTCACACTACAATGCATGTACAAGCATAATTTTACTAACCTCTCGGGTTTTCTTCTGTTTTTTTTCTGTTCTTGTTCCCGTTGTTTTTTCTGGTTTTCTCCATGGGAAAAATGGAAAAGAATTTTTCCCCGTAAACATGCGTGTGTAGGAAGCGACTAAATGTCGGGAGCAAGGGGGTAGTAACCCCCTTTTCCCATAAAAACTAAAAAAAAAGAACTTTTAAAAGATACATATATGTACACTTTAAAACATGGAGACACCCTTTCGTTTAAAATTTTTATACAACAAAATATCAAAGTAAGAAAGGGACTGTTTTGATAGAATACACCTCAAGGGGGTTCCTAGAGGGTGAGGGGCTCAGATCTAAGAATTTGGTCTGGCTCCAATTGCCTTCCACCCACCCCCCAATTTCTGTATAATCCCTACGGGTTTTTTAATAATAATAATTAATAATTTGAAAAACTCTTTTCCACTCGCTAAAGATAATACTGACTTCCTGGGGAAAACGTCAGTGTAAAAATGAGTTAGTGGGTTGTGACCCCCGGTACCTGCATTGAGGGTTTACAACGTAGGGTTATCGTTGGGATCTACCAGAAAGTACTAACCGTTTGACTTGAAGTTGTTCAGAAGGTACGTAACAGCGTTTTGACTGGAAGTTTTGTATCAGAAGGTACAGTAAAATGCGTCGACCTGGAAGCATTACCAGGAAGGTACAATCAGGTTTGAGGAAACAATTTCCAGGAAAATATATAACAGCGTCGACTGGAAGCCTCTCCAGGAGGTAAGTAACACGTCTGACGGGAAACACCTCCCCGGAAGTACAATAACAGCGTTGACTGGAAGCCTCTACCGGGGGTACAGAACGCTTCTGACTGGAAGCACCTACCAGGGGAAGTCTAACAGGTCTGCTGGAAGCCTTCCAGGAAGTAAAAAACAGCGTTTTGACTTGAGTATGTAATCAGAAGGTAGAGTAACACGTTTGACTGGAAGTATGTATCAAAGGTACAGTAATGCGCTGACCTGGAAACACTACCGGGAAGTAAAATAACGCGTCTGCGGAAGCCTTACCAGGAGGTACAGTACATCGCTGAGGGAAGCACCTCCCGGAAAGTCCCAATAACGGTCTGATGGAAGCTCTACCAGGAAGTACAATAATAGCGTCTAACGGGAAATGGATTGCTGTTTTTATGCTGGAATTTGGGGGCCCCCATAATTAATTTGGTTAAAATTTCAGGGCTCTTTACACCATATTGAGTTTGGCTAGAAGGGGTTTCCGTGGCCTGGTCAGTACGTCCTCGCTTCACACGAGGGCCCGGGAAAAATCGACCCCACTGTGTACTCAGTGAATATGGTGAACTTTGTTGAACAGTGACACACACGTGTTGAAAAAATGAACATGCAAGCAATGACTACAAGGTTCAGAAAGTTAAAGCAAGAATAATACACACTTTTTAAAACCCTTGAGAAGTTCAGATAATGATATAAAAATAAAAATGGTTGAACTGTGAACAGTCACGTTATGTTCTGAAAAAAACCCAAAATGGCTGTGTTCATTTATTATATATGCATGCTTTGCGGTTTAGGCTTTTTTTGATTTCATTTATTATACTATTTTTTTAACTCTCTCTCTCTCTCTCTCTCCCCCCCCTCTCCCTCTCTCTCTCTCTCTCTCTCTCTCTCTCTCCCTCTCTCTCTCTCTCTCTCAATTTACTTCAGATAAGGCCCTAGGCGAGTTGTAAAAATGCTTTAATAACGAGTTGGCGACAGGTATTTTAAGGGTCCAAATTTTATTAAGAGGTGGCTGGCTGTCGTTTTCAAAACCCAACAACAGAAGCATTTGTACCACCCAGTTGTATCGCTAGTTTAGGTCGCAGGGGTCGATCCCAGCTCCCGGGCCCCCTTCCTGGTGTTGGTGGTGTAAAAAAACGTCGTACGTTCCTAAGGCATTGTGTTGTTGTCATTTTTTCGTTTTTTAAACATTTCTATGGTAGGGAGTTTGCCCATGCCACGGGTTGACGTTTATATGTACTTTTGGTGATATGCTTGTTGCAGGGTTACTCCCCAGATTCTTCTCCTTACGTGGCTGCGCGTCTCTCCCCCCAGGTGAAACTGTGCCCGGTTTTTCAATCCCTCTCCATGACCGTTACTGTATATTAAAAAACAAAACTAATTCAATAGTCGTCTTTTTTGACCAAGTTTACAACCTGTTCCGCGTTCATGGAGCCTTTGCCTGTCCTCTCCGGCTATCCTGCTCTTTCAGGGTTTCTTTCCCCTTTGTAAATTTTTTATGGTTTTCACCTACAGCGGGAGTTAAGACTGACCCTTAGGGAAGTTTCACCTGTACCCACTAAACCCCCCTTAACTACCTTACCCTTTTCCCCTACCCTTATTCACAAAGAATTTCCCCTTCCCACTTTCATATATTCTTATTCGCCTGCTTTCACTTTGTGTGCTAGACTTCTTTGTGAAATTGGTAAGATGTTTTGTACCAGCCTTGGTGGCTCCTAGCTCAGTCGTACACCTCAGCTCACACACGAGGCCCGGAGTTCGAATTCCTCGGTACTTTGGGAAAAACTTTAGGGAGTGTTTCCCGTAAGACAATGCTGTCCCTGTTCCCCCCATAAAAATGGGTACCTGGGTTTTAGCGACTGGTATGGGTCGCATCCGGGGACAAAATGAATAAATTTTGCTCGAAATTCTCACAAAACAGCGGTTTCTATATGGGAAATTTTTTAGTAGCTAGGCCGTGTACTTGTACATGTACTTGTAGTAATAAAAAAAATTATTTTTATTATTTTTTTTTATCACATGGCCGATTCCCCCAAAGGCGGGGTGGCCCCGAAAAAGAAACCTTTCCCTCATTCACTCCATCACTGTCTTCCCCAAAAGGGCGCTTTACAAACTTTTTAAAAAAACTGAAACTTAAACACATTTAGGTAGTTTTTTTGGTAGACAGCAACCACCCAGGGAAAGTACTCCCGCCCTGCCAGATGACTGTGAAAACGAAACCTGTAACTTTTTGATGTGGGGGATTGTGGGTTTTTTTTTCGTCTCTAAACACGCTAGAAACAGGGGTTTCTTGCTACCCTACTTCATTTGGTCACACTTACAGCCCCGCACATGCATATATAAAATACATACATCTAGGTTTTTCCCTTTTTCAAATAGCTCTGTTCTTCTTTATTTTTCTATTTCCATGGGGAATGGAAAAAAAATCTTTCCTCCGAAGCCTGGGCATTGAGGCGACAAAAAAAGCCCGGGGGCAATGGGCTAGTAACCCCTTCTCCTGTAGACATTTACTAAACAAGAGAAGAAGAAAAACTTTATTATTATTATTTATTATTATTTATTATAGTCTATCCCCTTCTCTCCCTCCTCTATTTCCGTCACTCTGCCATAAAACTCAAGATTTTGTGAGGAAAGATTTACTAACTCTGAAGTCCTGCTGGTTGTTTCTGTATATAGCTTTTCTTTTAAGTGTTCGATCTCTCTTTTTTCTCGATCTTAACTGATGTTTGTCAAAGAGACTGGTACACAGCTTTAGGGTTCCGCAGTCGGGGGCCCGCACTGTCTCCTTGGTTTACAATTCTTGCTAGGGGGCGCCACAGTTCTTTTCTTCTCTCGTTATCCAAGGTCAAGTTTCTGATTCGTTTAAATTGCCTCTAATTTTGTTTGGAAAAGAACTTTGATTTCTTCCCCTTTTTGAAATTTTCTAACTACTTGCTGTCCTTTATTCCCCTTTCCCGTTCCTACCTTTAAATCTTCGGTAATTTTTGTGTGTTCAGCTTTGATTATTTCTCTTCATACCCCCCTTTTTCTTTTTTAGTTCACCTCCCTTCCTTTGATCTTATACGTGGGTTTCCCACATCAAGCGGGATCCAGTAGCTAGGGTTGTGGAACCTTTTGCACTGTGT